>VXAZ01005900.1:0-52614 GCA_013399875.1 Gymnorhina tibicen | reverse complement strand
ATCCCGCTCGCTCCCGCGCCCCTGCTGAGCGCCCGCGGGCCGGCGCGCAGCGCAGCGCAGCTCCGGGTGAGCGCCGGCGGACTGCGGGCGGGGGTTGGGCTGCGGCGGTGCGGGGACTCCCATCCGCAGATTCCCGCCCCCATGGGCGGTACCGGCTGCCGAGGGGGGACCCGTGCCCCGAGCCCCCGGCCCGGGNACCGGCTGCCGAGGGGGGACCGGTGCCCCGAGCCCCCGGCCGGTGCCTCCGCGGCTTTCCGCGCTTGGGGCTGGACCCGCTCCCCTTTCGGAGGTGGAAAAAGTTTGTGCGGCGCGGCGCGGAGCGCGGCGGAGCGGTGCGAACTTGGGCTGAGTTAGGCGAGGCTCTGCGGCATCTCCGCGGGGGGACGGGGAGGAAGGCGGGGCGGCGGGGGGCTGCGCTGCGCTCCATCGGGGTCTGGGGTCCGCCGTGTCGGAAGCGATCTGGCTGGGCTCTGCCGTGCGAGTGCCAAGGCAGGGGACAGCCCGAGCGCTTCTCCTGTATCCCGTTCGCGTAATGGTCAAGGGAGCGCGGACACCGGCCCGTCGCCGCCGGCTGCGCCCGGCAGCGGTGGTGCCATTCCGGTGTCTTTCCTGCTAAATGTTTTCGTGGCAGTCCGTCGAGTATCAACTCTGAGGTGGAAAATAAATATCTCTGCTGTGGTACTGTATCTTGCGGATGAAGTATGTCTCTATGATATCTTAGTATGGAAACTTTGAAAAAATCAGGAGAAACTGCGAATGAATTAATAACTTCTAGGGAAATAACTGCATGTAATAGCTGTAATCTTGTGTTTGAGAATACAAAATCAACTGTTCTGCTGATTGATAGATTGTTCATAATTCAGCTACTGCTACAAATGACTTGAATAAGAGATGTAACAAAGTATTTTGGAGCAGTAATAGTAAAGGCTAATGATCAATTTTATTGACAGTGTATCTTATATTTTGTTTCGTATAAAATACAACTTACTATGGAAGACGTATATTTAACTAACTTCTACATTACAAATATTCTGCAAATTCCTTAACCAAAGCACCTGTTATTATCTAGAGGTTTTTTCCTGTGTTAGAAGTGCTGTTAGTCAAGAACACTTATCTCTGGTGTACATGAATAGTCATTCTTGCATAATTCCTTACCATTTTGTTTGTTTCAGGATGAACTCTTGTGTAAATTTAAACTATTTTCTTAAGTACCTGTAAGAGGAACACTTTTAAAAGGTACCACATGGGTATTCTTAGTAACATCGTACATTTATTCCTGAATGCATGACATAAATCAAAACAAAACAAGGGGTGACTGAAAATTTTGTCTTGGCTCATCCAAGGTAGTGTCCCAGGTCTGATCGGAAGCAAGCCAAGTTCTCTCTGTAAGACGGAGTGGATTTTGCAGAGGAGATAAAGAAACTCCCATTTCAATCCTGTTCCAGCAGCAGAGTGTTCTACTTACACATCAGTGACTGTTGCTCTGTGCACGCATAACATTTCAATTAATGCTGCCTCAGCTGTCTAAAGGTCTGATGAGATGCTTGTTAGCACTTTGATTGCTTTTTCTGACACCATTGCCCCTACATTTGGGATTTGGACATTACATGTTCATAGCGGAAAGTAATTACAGAAGGTAATAATCTTTGGTGTATCCACTAAAATAATAGTTTCTTCATTTTTGTACAACATCTGGGGAGAGGTTTTACCTTCCACTAGGATTTTTTTTGGTCAGCAACTGAGGAGAGCAGTGGCTCAGAGGCATATGAGAGGCATAAAATGAGTATTGGTAAATCGTTATCCACAGGGTTACTGCTTAAACAAACATATAATTGCTGTGTCTGGTGGGATGTGACACGGCTCTATGTTACATATTCTGCTTCAATTTTAAATGTAACCCAGTCTGTAGAATGTTTTTATAAGTTTCTAATCACTTCCTATTTCACTAATATCAATAATATGTTTGTCCTTTTAAGACGAATGAAGAAAATACGTCCTACGAAGAGTGAAAGTACTTGATTCTGGGAAGACTCTTAAAGCATTTCTAACTTCAAAGCTGAAGAAAATTATGAAGGAACAGTCCATCTGACTCCCTCAGCATCTCACACAGAACATAAAATGGCTCTTCAGAAAAAAACTGTTGCTGGTGTTTTGGAGGAGTGGTGTTTGGAGGAACCACTGTTTGGTTGCAGGTGGCACCAGAATGTTAGGAAAAAACTGAGACTGATACGAATTGTAGGGCTCCTTGTCAGTGTAGTGGCCATTAGTACTGTCTCACTTTCAATGAGTGCCTTTTTCAAGATGGAACCACATAGCATGGCGCTGGTCAGCAGCCTAGATAGCCAAAAGCTGGTGCGTGGGCACCAAAGAACTCTCTTGGATTTCACAGAACAGAATGAAAACGGCACTCCACATCCACATGCTTCTATGAAATATGAAGCTGGGCACGACAATCAAACAGAGGATCATGCGAAGGGAGAGTACCCCGAGGACCTTTTCTCTCTTGAGGAGAGAAGACAGGGAGCAGTGATCCTCCATATAATTGGAATGATTTACATGTTTATAGCCTTAGCCATAGTCTGTGATGAGTTCTTTGTTCCTTCCTTGACTGTCATCACTGAAAAATTGGCCATTTCTGATGATGTGGCAGGGGCAACCTTCATGGCTGCTGGTGGGTCAGCCCCAGAACTCTTCACTTCTTTGATAGGTGTGTTTATATCCCACAGCAACGTTGGCATCGGTACAATAGTGGGATCTGCCGTGTTCAATATCCTATTTGTTATTGGAATGTGTGCTTTATTTTCTAAAGAGATCTTGAACCTTACTTGGTGGCCACTCTTTCGAGATATGTCCTTTTACATCATTGACTTGATCTTGCTAATCATCTTTTTTCTGGATAACTTCATAATGTGGTGGGAGAGCGTAACACTCCTGACAGCGTATTTTTTCTATGTGACTTTCATGAAGTTCAATGTTCAAGTAGAAGAATTGGTGAAGAAATTTTTAAACAGGAACAAGGTTGAGAAGGTAACAACAGATGCTGAAGGAAAGGTTGGTCAATTTTTAGTTGAATTATATGTAATAATGTCCTTGTAAGTGCTGAGTCCTTCTGTAGCATAAGGATTCTCATATAGTACAGTAACCAATATAGAAAAGTTCCATGTTTTCCTGAAATGTCTTTTTTTTAATCAAGCTGGTATTACAGAAAATAAAAAAACAAGTAGCCTTCTAGTAAATCAATAGCTTTTAACTCCAGAATGATCCTCATCACGCAGAAAGCAAGAAAGAAAATGCCAGCAAAAAGACATAAACCTTTACTCAGCATTTTGGCACATTGATGAGGTTTAAGCTATAGCTGCTATTTTTTCCCAAAGCTTTTGGATTAAGCAGTAACAATATCTGGAGAGGATCTTGTGACAAAAATTTGGCTTTTTAAAGACTTTTAATGCACTTTCTTCCCCAGAGAAAACGCAAATAATTCAGAACAGTATACAAAGGTATCTTTATACATGTTTGTCATCTACTGATGCTGATAATGCAACACTAACTTCCTGTTGTAATTAGTGGCAATTACATGAAAAAACTCTTGAAAACAGTGGCCACAATGACAAAAGTCATTGGTTTTCTGTTTAAGAAAGATGGTTTCCCATATGCTATTTGCAACTATGCAAAGTAATTTTTGTCCACAAGTAGATACTGAAATTTATGCATGGAGGGCTTGGTGGGTCTTCAGCAATTACAGTAATCTTTTAAACAGCTTTCTTCTTAAAGCAAGCAATATTTAAGGGACCTATGAAGTTGAGCTGATAAGTACTTATGCATGTAGCAGTATGTTGGCTTGAATATGTGGTTTTATATGACATCAGGTATATTCATCAGATAAGGTTTTATTATACAGTAATTATTCAAATTACCAGGGACCTAGCTGCTCACTGTTTCGTTTCTTTTGTTTAGCAGTGGCATATGAAGTGGTTCAGAAGAGACACAATCCACCAATATACGTATGCACAGGCCCATAAGCAGGAGGAGAGAGACATACCAGAGCTGGATATTTTAAAAGTTATGACAGATACATTCAGTTTTAGGGCAAGCCACAAACCACCAAAATTAAAACCCAAAAAAGTCTCATTTTTTTCTTTTATTCTCTAACCGGGTTTAACAGCTGTACACTTAATCGTAACTTTATCTTTTCCTTTCTGTTCTTTTCTTTTTCCAAAATCACCAAGCTCATCTTCATCTTTCTCAAAATGCATGATTGGGATTTTATAAGTAAATGAAAAAAAGGTCAACACCAACAAAATACTTGCCCTAATTAGCAAAGGGCTTCTTTAACTACATTAGTTGGTTTCTAAATAATGTAAGATTTCACAGTGTTCTTTGACAGCTTGTGCTAAAAATAAGTAATGTTAGAAAGACTGTGGTATATGAAGCAACCTTCATCTGTCCAAAACTGGACAGAAAATATAAATCTGTAACTGGTCTGAAGCAATTATCAATATGAAAAGCAATGCCTTGTGTTGTCCGGGCTACAAGGTGAGGCAGAGTAGCTGTATATCAAAGTGTTCAATTACTTTCAGCTGAACAGAAGAATAAATCATTTGCAAGCCATACTGAACATTATTTATATTTGAAGTACTCTAGATGGACTTGATTTTAAAAGGGTACCTTTAGGACCACTCATTTATTATTTAACATTTTAATTACTTAGCGTTTGTTTATAATACAGGTACACAGACTTCAGATAAGGGTGAAAAAAAATCAGAAATTGGCTACTTTTTCTAAAACCACAAGCTTTGCATCATGCATTTAGTGAAAATATTTTTCCTGAATTAACTTGAATTTAATTAAAATGATAAAATAATGTATTCATAAATCATTGAGGGGTGAAGAAAGATGGAAGATGCTCTAATTTTGTTGCAATTTAGCTAATACCTATTTTCTGCTTCCTGGGGAAAATAGCTTCTGAAGGTGTCGGACCATGTGTTTCCTCTGTGAGCCATGCTGTAAAGACATATTTTAGAATATTCCACTGATGCTTTGAAATGATAAGTCATTATGAATTATTTTATTCCTCAGTTGAAAAGCATTAAGCAGGATGAACGAACTGATTTAGTTATAGCAAGGATGTCACAGATTATGTTTGTTGGATAAAATCTCAGTGAAGTTCTCTGCTAATTTATTTGCTATTATTAGATAATTGGTTTTCTTGCTTTTTAAATTAAAAATAAAGAAAAAAAGAAAACTGTTACATGTAGTCCTATGCCTGATAGAGATGCCTAGGACTTTCAGCTTAAAGCTACTGTCTAAAGCAAAGAATAAGATGCTTTTATAGTCTGAGGTCTGGTGCCTTGTAGTGAATGCAATGCACATGGATGTTTATTTCCTAAACACTGAGGGTTGTAAGTATCACAGAAGTGATAGTCTTGGCATTTGGTGGCAAAGAATATTTCATTTCTACAGTGTTAGCTGTTAGCCTAGATTCCTTCCACTCATCAAGAGTATGTATGTACAATCGTATGTATCGAATTAGTATACTGAACACAGAATTTGCAACCTCAGTTGTTTCTCATGGAAACTTTTTCACTCTCTTTTCCCCCATTAAGAGAATTGCTAGGCAGCTATCTGGAACTGGGTGTGTTAAAGTGTCTTGAAATATTTTAATTTCAGGAGAGTAGAGAAAATTCTCTTTCCTCTAACCAAAACTCCTTCTGCCTATCTGTTATTGATTTTGCTGCTGCCAAACTGGCAAGTGTTCTGCTAAAAAAACGTGTCGTATTTATCTTTAAGACTGTTGTAATCTGACAGCAGCTCAACAAATTTGAGAAGTCTAAATAAGGCATCATAAAGCTGGGTAGTTGAAGGGTTAGGTGGCTTATTAGCAAACAAGTACCAAAGAGTAAAAAACTGATCAGATGAGAAACCTCTTGAGATAATAAAATGTGTTTTAATGTTAATTTCAGTAGTTTTATTCTCAGTTGTCTTGAGAGGATGAAGGAAATTTTACTTTCTCAAGGACAGTATTTCCCATGAGAAAAGGCTTTAGATATGAACTTGTTTTCCTGTCTAGCTTTCGTTTGCTCTAGGTGTATTCATCAGGTTGCTGGAATTTTAGATTCCTATCCCCATTCTTAAAAATTAAAGCACATTTTTTTGTACTAGAAAAGTGTGACTATTTGAACTTCTGATCTTATTTTCTTTAGTGTTGGTTGGTTACTTGTACAAATGTGAATGCAGAGTACTCTATATGAATTTCATTGTGCTCACTACTTTCTTTCACAAGCTTTCAAACATACACAGTCTGGATTATTAAAGTGTCCAGGTTGAGAAAATCAGGTAACTTTAATTTTCAGAACAATTTTGTGACACTAATGAGAATGGACTACAAGCCTTTTGCATTTAGAGTTCATAGGGTTCATTGGCAGGGTTCTGTTTGAACTGTGGATAGTTCTGCGCCTCTTGTCACCCCCAAGGAAGCAGTTTGATACTGAAGAACTCCAGAGATCACTGTGAAAAGGATGAAAAAAAGGAGGCTAGATGTAAAAGCAAGACAGCATGAAAAGACAGGACAAAAACCAGATGGCTAAGTTCTACAGTGTAGGATGGCATATGGTATATGCAGATCAAGATGGGTACCTAACAAGTGACACTGAGCCCCACGAGCTGCCCCGAATGGGCCCTACAGTAGTAAGTTCCAACCCACCATCCTTCTGGGGATATCCCCAGAAGTCCCTTCCAGCCTAACTTACTCTGTGGTGTGATTTTTAGGGTTTATGTAGCTATCCTGCAAAAAACAGATTATTCTTAGAACTGAGGTGGAGACTTTGGTATTAATTTGGCATCTTCCTCAGCTGAATGAAGGTATTTAAAAGTATAAGCCTGAAATTGAGTATAATAGACAGGAAGAGGAAAATAGAAAAAGCTGATGGAAAAAGTTCTTAAAAATAAGACTTTTTTTTTTTACTTTCTGCTAAGATTTCAGTTATTCTTCATAGCCTGTGTTGGTATAGATATGTTGAATGTATTAAGTCATGTTAAAACATCATGTGAAACTAGTTTTTAAGTACTTTTTTCCTTTCATTTCACATGGAGATCATTGCAGAAATGCTTGAATCTGATCATTCAGTAAATAATTCAAAACAGCTCTGTTTGGCAACTAGGAGAACAGAATGTGGGTGGCGCAGGGATATTGTGCAGCGACATCTGTTTCACTGACAGTACCATTTTAGATAAATAGCTTATGGTATATACAAGACAGTTGCAGTTTTTCTACATTTACAGAGAACTGCATTTGGAAAATGAGCTATTTTTACCAACACAGCATAGCTACTATTTTATTGCCAATTTTGTTGTCTTAAGAAACTTGAATAGCTTGTGTGTGGTATTTTAAGATCCACATTGATCTCAAGTGTTGCCACGGTGTATTTAATGGCAGTATTTCCATTCTAAAGGAAATTAACAGTATTTTATGTACTTCTCTGCTTGGTGGCTGTACTAGCACTGCACATGCACATTCACTGTTATAATGTCTGATCTAGTATGTGTTCAAGGTAAAACACAAATTACCTGTATACATATTGGAAAAACTGAAACTCCAGAACAGTTCTTTTTCAGGGCTTCTTAATTTTGAATCCACAGACCCAGTAACTGTAACTCTGGCTATAAAGTATCCTTTCTTTTCTCACTAACAAGAAAATACATTTGTTTTGTAGTTTTCATAGTTCATAGTGTTTCACAGTTCTTAGGAAGATTTGACTTTTATTCTACAGACATTTCTCAGTTGGTCTGCTTGTGCAAGCATGTGTGTGAATATAGAGCTATGAGTACCTGGATCTTGAGTATCTATCTCCGCAAGATAGCTTCATTGTTTTAAGTACATGTTTGAAACGTAAGCCTCAGCACTGACATTGAACCATCTTTTGTGTAGATAAATGTCTGGTTTTGCATCATGTTTTATCTGTTTTTATTCTCTTGAAAACTTTCAATCTTCTACTGCGTTAATTTAATGTTACTCCAGTAGCAGTAACTATGCGTTAATTTGCCTTGAGTTTTTAGCATTGTTCTTTCAATTTAGGACTATTAACTGACATAACCAAAGGCTGATACTTTATATATGGAACCATTAGTACAGCGAAATGGATACTATTCTCAGTTTCTTTTAGCACTTTTCAGTAATTTATTGACTACAAAGCCATGATTATAGTTTTCACCACTGGAGTGTCTTGGTTTTTTATTTATGTACTCTGGTAAAGAGCAAAAAGTGACAGCATGCAAATGTAGTGTAGATTAAATGCTCTTAAATCATGGCCATTCACTCAGATGCAGCCCTTGTTAATTATGATGGGAAAAGGAAGTCTAGAACTGTGCCACCATTAATTAATAGCAAGGGGACAAAATATCCATCAATGTATTTAAAAATAAAAAGCATATGTAATTAAAAAGAAGTCAAATGATGCATCTTAGAGGCTGCACAAAACCAGCTGTGTTGGCAAATGTTCACCATGCTGTATTTGAGCAGAACTCCAGACATGGTTACATTTGTTGTACCAGAAGCTGTACAAAGAGAGGAAAGTCTGGGGACTTTATAAATGTTTTTCCTTCTGTCATGTCAGTTTTGGATACTTTGGTCCAGATCCTCCACAGAACGTGAGAGCTACAGGAGACTGTAGGTGGAATTTCAAACCCGAAATCAGTATACCAGACCTCAAAGTACCTGCCAGCTTTGGGGTGCTTAATCTCTGAAGGAGTGTTACTTTAAAACAGAAAAGAGGTTCAGAAATAATTTTTTTGCTTAGAGGCTTGTTCAGAAATGACAGACCCAGGTGCAGCAGCATGGTACTGCTTTTCCATCTGACCCATATTCCTTTGCCTTTTCCCCCAAGATAGTTCTCCTGATTTACCTCTCAGATAACTATTTAACAAAATTCAAGGGCTTTTTACAACATCTTCAGATTTTGTGGAAGAGAGTGCTCAACTTCTGTGAAATTACATACAGATCTCCCACATTCACTGCCCATTTTAAGTTGGTGCCACACTCATCATGTAAAAGTTTTGAGTGGCAAGGCACAGCTGACCCCCCTACTTTCCTGGTTTTGTTTTAAAAAATGATAGTGACCACTCCACAATAGACATTTTAAAGTGTGGGGGTGTGATGTGGGTAATGGAAGCTGCCCTAGGGCAGTGCTTGTTGCAGTGTCGAGGGTGCCACATTTAGAGTGTTTGATGCCGTGAGCACTGCTGACTTCAGGGTGACCTTGGTCTTTCTGCATGGTGACACTCCCCAGGCAGCCAGCATTACACTGCCAGGGCCACAGGCCAAAAAATTAGGTTTGATGAAGTGCTTCTTTCCTGCTAATGATCTGGGGTTTTGTTGGTTTTATTAGCAGGAGTCAGTTTTCCACTGCCAGCTGTAGAGGTGAGAAAACAGGCTCTAGTCTGTCATTTCTCCTCTGATTTTTTTCCCCCAAGAATTAATGGATTTTGCTTATGTAACTGTGGAATAAGATTGTAACCAATTTGAATTTTTTGCTGTGTAATGCATAGTATGTTCACACCACAGAAAGTCCTACACCAAAAATTATATAGAAGTGGAGGTCAGGAAAGTTGTTAAGAATAAGGTATGTGCGCATGCGTCTCTTGAAAAGATCTGCGTGGGATGAATGAGTTAATATTAAAAGTGCTTTACACATGGTGTATAGAACAGATGGGAAGATGTATTGGAAATGAGTGTAAATGAACAGGTGTAAAACCTGTAACTCTTAAGACATTCTATCTAGCAACCTCTGTTACTGTTTATAAAATAAACTTCAATATAAAGCATAACACTTCCTTATTTCTCCCCAGACACGTATCAAGTTTTGTCTAACCTGCAAATGGTGACTAGCGTGATATTAATAACTCTGTAGAATAAATGTTGTTTCCTTCACCTTAACCTAGATCAGCCATGTTCTGTTGTTTTTCAGCCAGCTTTTATTTAAACATCACGTTTTATTATTTAACTTAATTGCTGCTTCCATTAATCTGTGCAGCAGTAAGTGGGCTATTGGCACAAACTAGAGATTCAAATTATTCCTTGGCACTGACAAGTTTTTTAGAACCTAGAGTGACAAGATAGACCAAATAACTGGGTAATTGTAATAAATTTATCATGCACAGATATGGATCATGAGATATAGATGGCTTAGAAAAAGAAAGGTGACTGGTTTTGTGATTTTTCTTTTTAATTCAAAACCATTTATTAAGTACTCCTGAAAATCACTATCTTCCTTTATCAGTACAAACCAAATACCTTAATAATACTTAGCTGTGCATTTCAAAATGCTGGAAATTTGGTGTCTCGAGTAGAATGCCTCATAGAATGGTCCCGACACAGTATTGTTCTGAGACAGGCACACATTTTTTAACTATTATTAGTTTTCCTAGCAAATAGTGAGATGATAATCTGGTCCCCCCTAGACTAGGTGCTTAGATAACTGTATAAAATCACGGTTTCTTTCCTCAGTAACTCATTGTGGGAAAAAGATAAATTCCAGTCACAGTACCTGATAAGAAGAATATGATTTGTCATGTATACAATTTTATGTACAGTTAGCATACCATCAGTCTTTTCCTCCTCACCCAAGCTGTCATTGAGTTGCTGATTATTTATTAAATATAGATGTCCAAGAAAGAATCTAAAGAAGTATCATATTTCTCTATATGATCTTGCAGTAGATCTTCACAAGTGTCAGTCAATGATATAGCTGGTAGAAGGCAGCACCTTTTTGTATTATAGGACCTAAGTCAAAACAGTACTGTTGATGGTCTATTTTGCTTTTGGGGAAAATAGTCAGATCAGGTGGTTTGGATTTAGTTTGGTTTTGTTGTAAATTTGTGTGTTTGAAATTCTTGCAATTGTATTGTTAAGTGCAGGTCAGTATCACAGGCAAACCGAAAATCCTAAGGTAGAACAGCCTTAGGGCATACTTTTGGCAAGCAAATTACACCTGACAGAAAAGACATTGTAGTACATTACCACATATTTCATTAATTTGCGGGCAATACCTGTATCTTTGAGGAAATACAGTAGTTATTTGCTGTCATTGGTGGTTTGTTCATTTACCCATGTTCTGATCTGAAAAAAGGAAATGAAAAGAAATTCTGTGTGGGAAAAACAGCCACTGCCTTGCTGGTAATAGAAGTGGGCCTCAGGGCTGGGGAGAGTAATGAGAATTCAGTGTGTTGATCATGTATGTGTTTCTACAGCAGGTGGAGGGTTCTCATGTTGCCTCCAAAGCAGCTTTATCTAGCAGTATAACTACTGCCCTCCCTTAACCACTCACTCACTTTGGGTGATTTTACTGTCTCTGTCAGGTACAATTTCATCAGGGCAGCTCAAAGAACAATTACTGCTAAGTTACTGTGTTTTGCACTGTTGCATTACCATTCCGTTGTCATCCATATTGTGATTTACATGAACAGCCATAAATAGCCGTGATCTCGGATGACTTCCTTTAAGGTGAGTGTGCAGAAACAGGCTTAAAGGTGTGTCTGTGCAATGATATTAAAACTGTTGTGAAGTCCTAGACTTAAGGGAATAATAGATTGGTGTAAAATGTTTTCCTGTATGAGGAAGAATAAAGCTAGCAGGGAATTTGTACTACAAACTATGCTGACAAATTAATCAGAAATTTTCCTCAGGAATTAATCCTGCTTTATCACCTCTTAACTGCTTAATGCTGTGAGTCTAGTCTGAAGTCAGCAGTAATACCAGTGACATTTATTGCATAACCCAACTAGTGTAAACTCTTCACCCTCTCACATTGCTGTAAAATAGCTCTAGCTGATACAGATCACTAAGCAAAAAGCACGTCTGCTGTCACAGCCTGTATTTGGTGGCCTTCAGGGGATCATTTGAGACCTGTCTAGTTATATAGACTTTTGCCCAAGGGAGAAGATTGAAGTTTGCAGGGTTTGTAACATTAGAGGCTGAGCACCATTTTTGGGATTAATCACATGTTAATTTTGTTGGTTTTTTTTTTAATTTGTGCTGCAAACTTTTATCAAAATACTAATTAAAGTCCTTCTATTGCTACCAGCCACAATCACAAAGTTAACATTTAACTAAAATTCATGGCAATCAAATGTTTGAGTGGAAAACTCCGGAATTTGGAACTCCAAGAATTTCTTTGTCTGGGAGTAGTTAGAAATAATTTGTATTATTAGTTACTTATGGATTTTTAAAGTCAACTGAAATAATTTGAAAGCATCATGCTGTCTTACAGCTAATTTTGTTTCCATATACTTTTATTTAAATATTCCTATTTTCTGCTTTATTCTTAATATTATTTGTATTTATTTACTACACTTTTCATTTAGAATATTTCTTGGTAGAAGCATATTCTATTTGAAGACTTCATCTTGGCTGGATTTTTAAATGCTGCAGTGATATAAATATTATTAAATACTCTGCAAAATTTAAATAAAGAAGTGGTTAATGTTTCCTCTCTATATTGCAAACCATGGAAATCTGTTAAGTTTTCCAGTTCTTAATGAGTGTTTTGGAAGCAGATACAACAATGCTAGAAGTCATAGACAGAATACGTGAGTCTCTTTTCAAAACCAATGGCAAAATTCCTTTAAACTTTAGTCAGAGAATGGTCCTGGGACCACATTGCACAGGAATATTGCCATTGATTTTTGTGTTCCATTTCTGAAATAAAATCACTACTTGCTGCCACTCCGAATCCTACTCTGCACATTATAATGAAGTGATTTTGTAACCATTTGATTGTCTCGCTGTCGGCGTGTTCCGGAACCATTTCCCACTGGTGTGTGTGTGCGTGGGCACACCTATGTGCACCTGTGCACGCATGCACTCTGTCAGTCTGAAAGGTGCTGTGTGCGCCATGCAAGAGGTAAATGAGAAACGGGACAGTCCTCTAGGATGGTAATTTGCATGCTTCCTACACCATTTCACCTGTCCTCTACCTAGTAACCCTTTTCCATAAGACTCACTTGAATAGTTAAAGTTTTTGAGCAGCATATTCCTCATAGGATTTTTCCAGATTAGTTATTCATAGAAAAGTGTCTGTGTTTTCTTCTTAAGTATGAAATGAATGTTGATTTATGATGTCATACATAGACATGTGTGAAGAAATACAGACTCTTGTCTTCAAATGCTTAGTGACAGACTGGACTGAGTTGCAAACTCATGCCTTAGCTTTGGATTTAAGGGTCAATATGTGGTTCTCTCTTTCATTTAATTGTGGCTTTCAAGCCTTGTAGAACATTGTACAGTGTACTGTAGGAAAGTTTTATTTCTGCTTGCTTGACTGGGTTACTGCATGCAAGAAAAAAAAAAAGGTCAGCATATTGATGGCAAAATTGTCTTGAGGCAAAGCAAGAAGATGGTGCTATCTGAGAAAAAGGTGGTCAGGCTTGGAGGAAAGAAACCAGATAGCATACATGAGGCTCTCATTTTGCATCACTATGTTTTTGAAGCATCTTGGTAAGCATATCCTCTTTGCCAAAGTTTTATATGTTAGTAAATTTTCTGCTTAAGAATTCTTCCCATCATTAACATTATGGTCCTTCCTTAAATATTAGGAGGAATAGTAGGGAAAGAAGTCAAATAGAACTCAAATAAACCCTGTATGTCCATATTTTTGTAATTTCAATAATTATTTTGTTTTCTTCTTTTGTGAGGGAAAGGACTAAACTGAATAAAAGGCAGCTTTGAAGTTGATGGCAAGTTTTCCTGTTGATTTTGATAAAAGTGAAGTTAAGCCCAAAAGTCAGGACGTGGAGAATTATGATCTTGCTGCTTCTCTGATCTCTGTGTGCCACTGTATGATTCCAAGCCTCGGAGGTGCTCTCCTTCCATATTAAATCACCCCTAGCAAACAAGAAAGCAATTTCTTTTGAACTTGTAGCAAGCAGAACAGGCTTTATCAGCTTTCAGTGCCCTTGGACTCAAACTGGAAAAGGGCACTCAGTGTTTCACAGCATAATCTGCCCTATCATGTGATTAGTTTTTGGATTATTGATAAATATCAAAGCAATTATTATGTGGTGGGATCATACTGTCTTTTCCCAGACCACTGCTAGAAACCACTGCTGCTTTCATGTTTTTTAAGGGGTCTAGCTCTTAAGGGGAATTGTGGGCATGGAAAAAGTCAGTTAATTCCTTTCTGAAATGTACGAAAAACTATTAGCTATTTTGTTGATTAACTACACATAAAGGCACATCTTTGTGCGTGATAAAGTAGAAGAAAACTTTTCTCTGTGAGTAACCTGCTCTTCCTATGGAAAAATACTCTGCAAAAATACAAAGACTAATTTTCAGATTTAGTTGATCTACATTCAAAATTATCAATGAGAAACTCAAGATGCAGACAATTGCAGAACCCCTCTCTTGGCCCGAGATTCACCTGGCTTAGCTGTGCTGCCTGACCTGTGAATATAGTCTCCTCAGGTTACTTCTGTAATCACTACAGAGAAATGGGCGTTTTTATAGTGTCATAGATTCCCTGAGGTTGGAAAAAACACTTCCGTTTACTGAGTCCAGCTGTTAACCTAACATTGTCAGCTCCACCACTGACTCATGTCCCTAAGCGCCATATCTACACAGCTTTCAAATATCTCCAGGGAGGGTGGAGACTTTCCTGGGCATCTTGTTCCAGTATCTGACCACCCTTTCAGTGAAGAAATTTTTCTTACTACCGTGGTGCAAATTGAGGCCATTTCCTATTGGCCTATCCCTTGTTATTTGGGAGAATAGAATGACCCCCACCTGGCTACACCCTCGTTTCAGGCTGTTGTAGTGAGTGGTAAGGTCATCCCTGAGCCTCCTTTTCTCCAGGCTGAGTAACCCCACCTCTCTCAGCCGCTCCTCACAGGACTTGTGCTCCAGACCCTTTCCCAGCTCTGCTGCCCTTCTCTGGACATGCTCCAGCACCTCAGTGTCTGTCCTGCAGTGAGTGAGGAGCCCAAAACTGAACACAGGATTTGAGGTGCGGCCTCACCAGTGCTGAGAACAGGGAGACAATCCCTGCCCTGGTCCTGCTGGCCACACTGTTGCTGATCCAGGCCAGAATCAGCCAGATCCAGACGGCCACTGGCCGTCCTCGTCATCTGGGCACATGCTGGCTCATGTTTGACTGGCTCTTGACCAATACTCCACCAATAGAATCTTTATTGTAAGGTTTAATCCTCTCCTGTCCTGGAACTGGGTAAAAATCTGGGCTATCACCTGCAGCAATAGGTCAGTAAAACCTGAAAAGCTGTCTCCTGTGCTTTTATTGCAATACCATGAATAATTACCACAGTGCTGCCTGTTCTAAAACCTGGAATTACATCAGGTTGTGTGAGGGTGATAGCCTGATGTCATTTAGCACAGGGTCACCTTTGAGATAGAGGTGATTCAAAGTTGCTGTTTTTCTATGCCACCAAGCAAAATAAAATGCTTAAATAAGTGTTAATCTAGTCTGTGAACATTTAATTTGCTCCATTTCTATTTAGGTCAGTACGTAGATATTACATATGGTTCCAAACAGGTACTTGAGGCAAATAAGCTATTAAGTGAGTCTTACTGTTATTTATAGAAAAGTTATTGGCACTGCAGCCACAGACACTGTTAATGTACATGATTCATAGCAGATTTTTCTGGATTATCTTTTTTATAAAATGAGGCATAATTTTAACTTTCAGAGAGGTACAAGATTGTTTAACTTCTTAATCCATTCTTTAATTGATCAAATATCTAACCTTCCATGTAGATGTCTGAACATTTACAACAAATTAATTAAATTGCATAGAGCTCCTAAAATAACAAGGAAACCCTTGTTAGGATTCAGCAACTCTAGCTTCCAAAGGAAAAAGGAGTGGTTAATTATGAAAATTCAGATTACATTGTTCTTGCTCCATCTGCTTTCAACTGTTTTTGGATGTTTGTTCTTCACAATTAAATGCTAATTGTTGTTTTCAAATATTTCACAATTTAGTGAGGGAACAGAGCCTGCTGTAAAGAGATGTGTACATACAGTCCTTAACAAAAGGAAATCAGTTTGCAGTCATGGCTCTTTCAGGTGTTTGTTGAATTTCAGCAAGTAATTTATTTCACAGTGTCTCAGACCTCCTCAAAATTGTAAAATCCTATGCCTGCCTTTCTCATTTGTGAAAAAGAACCTAAACCCTGAATGTTCTTGGATGTCCTCCCATTAAAATAATCAGTGTTACAACATCTGTGTGAAGCAAGAAGACAGTGGCATTTCACTGATGAAATGTAGAGCATCACCTCTTTCTTCCTGTTGCAGTGGTTCTGACCATCACCCTTTTTGACATCATGAATAAATCATCAAAGTATCGATTATTCTGTTATATCAGTATAAGAGTAAAAGGATAAAGCATAAGTGTAGGAAATTGGTATTGAGAAATGGGTATTTTTTAAAAGGCAAAATTCCTTCCATTACAATAAGGATTTGACCACACTTAAGTGTTCTGCCTGTGTTACTTCCTGTTAACCACTGATTTTGTACCATACATATCAGTGTCCATTTGCCATGGAAAACCTAAAATTTACTTTCTTCCCTTTGGTGACCACCCCTTGGAGACATGAGTACCTTCTTTCTAAGTGTAGAGGATGGGGTGTGGAGGATAGGCCAATGGCAAGCCTCAGTCCCTGCTCCCTGACCTCTTCTAGAGCCAGTGCTGGTTGCAATTTTGTTCACCAAGCTTCTTACAGCAAGGGAAGAATAAAGAAAACCATCAGGTTCTCGTCAAGGAGCCATTACTTACCTGATTTCCTAGTATGATGGCATTTCTGTTCTAATGTGCCAGCTTTGTCAGGTGCTGTCAGGGACTGAGATTGTTGCATCACTGTTTCCCAAAGTGTAGGCCAAAAAACGCTTTCTGGCAGCCTGTGAAAGACCACATAGAAAAGTTCATCTTGACATCGAGAGCAGAAGGATCTGTTCTTTCAGCTCCAAATGTCAACCAGGGATTGTGCACTGAAGAGAGCTGAGCATGGGACTGGCTTTCTGTTCACAGTAGATGGATATCAGCATTGTTGGTTTTAATAGGTTTTGGATAGTGCTAGAAGGACTTCATATAATTGCAGCATATTCTGTGCAGAAAGTGCTGACCATTATGATGTTGTTTGGCATCAAACACTGCGGAAAAGGAAGCAGGATTTTCTAACTCATAATGATGTCCCATGCCTTTCTGACTTTTTGTATTGTAGAGGAGCTATACTGCTCAATATTAACCCCTCTAGCAAGGAGAACTTTGATAGAAATACAGCTTTTCTAGGCTTGAACTGTTACTATAGTGTGTGGTGCTCCTGGTATAATAAGCTTACTTAAGTTCATGAAAATATGTGGGATGAATGTAAGCTCAGTGTCAAGCAGAACTGCTGATTTCTATGATCAGAAATAACTATGGAATGTATCTTTATTTATGAATTTTACTTTTGATAAAGTAAAGCACCATTTCCTGTGAAAAATGCTGCTGCCTTTTTCAGTTTACTTCCAAAGTATGGTGCTGCTATATTGTCTGCTGGGTGAATTTATTCCTTGTAAAATGCATGAAAGCTTAAAAAAGAAATTCAGGAGAATTGTTTTTTGTGTGATTGAACTATGTGTGGGGGACTTCTGGCAGGGATCCCTGAGGCCTGTGGTGGCTGTTCTATTGCTTTTGGTTAGTTCCACTTGGGTACTGAATGTCCAGGGAAACATGAACTCTCCAAACTAGAATTTAGGAGAAAAACTTTTGTTCAGATCACCAGTAAGATTAGATACAATATTGAAAAGCTAGGATCCTTAGCAGCAGAAATAGTCGTGCTTCTGGTGTTAGCCAGTGTTTTTCTTCAGCAAGGTTGCTAGCATCTCCAGTGCAGCATGTATGCCAATAATACACTTATCACGAAGTAAAAGTCTTTCATTAATTCTGGTTTCACATAAATCCCATTCAAGATTATGAAAAGGTAACTGCATTTTGTCAGAAAAATTTCAGTCAATGATGTGTGGGTCAGGACTTCCTGTAATAGTTGGCCATTTCCATCCAAAGTTCAAGACCTGTTTTTTTTCCTGTTTCACCACTTACGAGCTTGTTGAAGTATAAGATATAGTTAACGAAAAAATGTGTAGAATGGGATATGTGAAAGCAAAATAGCAATTTACTGAGTCTATTTCTTTGTCCTGTGAGTCAGGAAAGAACTGTTAGGCAGCTTGTATAAGCTTTCAAAAAAGCTGTATCTGAACAAAGCTAAAAAACACCTACAACCTTGAAGCATTAGCAAGTCTAAATTACTATTCCAAATTACTCTTCTAACAGGCTATAGAACTAATCATGTCACACATATCAGGGGATCACAAATTAGTAGCCACAGAAACGAGCAATAGTTTGCTGTTGTAAAATACACATATCAAGAGTTGTTCAGACCATTTGTACGTGTTGTGGCAATTAGGAGGGTTAAGGTTAATATTTCTGCTCACGTTGTTAAAAGATGAGCTGAGGAAAATCAAGAGAGGTTCAAATGTCAGCTTTCATTGTGTGCAGTATTTTTCTGATAGGTGTGCAGGTGCATTTTAATTGGGTCCAAGATGCACCTTGGATATGCTGTCTGTCTGTTAGTACAATAGAGAAAAGTACGTATTAAAAGTATGCCTAGGGCTTTTAATCTCTGTGTAATGACAGCAGAGGGCTTCTGCTTACCAAGGAGGAAAAATCAGCATAGGCAAATGTGTGTGCGTTCCTGCTGTGATGTGTTCCCATTACATGCTAGTCCTTGAGCAGAGAAATACATAAGTAACAGAACAGTCCGTACCTTTCCTCTTTTTATGTCTGTTTTTAAATCTGCAAAAGAACATCTGGTTCTCAGAGGACAGTTCCTCTGGAAGAACTTGTTAAGGCTGCAGAGATTAAAACAGAGATGATACTCATCACACTTGGCCCAAATAAATGTAATGCTACAGTAATAATAACACCAGTTCTTCCACAATTAAAAACTTTTTGTGTCTATTAAGAGACTGAAATCAGGATGATAATGTGTAATAGTGCCATCTGGTGACCTTCTTTTGGATTGTGCTGTGAAAATATGTGATTCAACATAAGACTTTCTACTTAGAAACACAGAAAACCTTTAGGTTTAATTTTTTTAGATTCAAATTCCTTTGAAATACAGAGTTATCAGGAGAGGATATTTTATCAGCCCATTAGAGATAGATGAGGGTATACTGTTTAAGCATGTGTATAAAAAATTGGAGTGTTTGTTTCTCTAGTGATACCGATATTGAAAAAATACAATTTTTACGTATCCTGATAGGCGTATGTGTCTTCTTGCTTCATCTGAGAATGGTGCTCATCAGTTTGATGAGGAATTCAGATTATTATTTTAATACACTGTTTCTTCAGCAAGTCAAATGACACCTCCTGTACAGGCCAGCCTTGCTCTTGCTGATTAGAGCTGATCTGTCACGGCATTTGTCGTAGGGCTCAGTCTCCTGTGGGAGCAGCAGATTCTCCACACTGCTGCAAGCCGTGGCTCTCGGTCTCTTGCTTGATCCTGAGCTCACGGGGCTGAAGATCCTGTTCCATTTCTCAGCTGCACAGAGCTGCAATAAAATAAAAATACAGCCTCCTGGCTTTGCAGATGGATTGCCTGGAGATCTCTGTACCCCTGCTGAGCATACTCAGAGACAAGACAAGAAACCTGATAATGCATTTTGCTCAGCAGCAGTTGGAAAATGAAAGATCATATTAAACTTTTTCCAAAATATGTTTCCCATTTTCTCCACTTTCTTGTTTCTGAGGCAGGGCAGAGGTAAAGGAGACACGGTTGAGACCTTAAGTAAAAGAAAACTAGTGCATGTGCACTGTTATTATTATAAAATATGGTATCACATTTCCTGCTCCATAATTACAGTAACTTGTAATAGGAAATGCCCTTTACTTGTCTATACAGATAATCAGTTATCCATGCTTTAGGCCAGAAAGCACTAGGTCCCATCACAGATCAGTCATTAGGTGTATCATGTACAGCAAATAAGTTCACGTAAAGACCCAGATGTATGTGGAATGATTTTCAGTAGGTTACCAATGTTGCAAGTATAAACAGAAATTTGCAAATAAGTAAGAATTTTTAACAGGCAAGATTATACTCACAAATACTATGATTTTATTTAATGGCAATGGTAAAAAAAACAAGGCCCACACCAGCAAAAGTATTTGGTCCTTCAAATCCTTAAATTCTGGAAGTCAGATGCCTTTGTTAAATTTTGTAAGCTTGAAAGGCAAGATGAATGTAAGTTCAGTTTTTAGCTTTCTTTTGTTATTGAAGGAGTTCGATTGAATATATTGCCCTTCTGAGCACAGAGAGTGTCAGCAAGCTTACTGAAATAAACAGCTTTCATTAAAGTATCTCTAATGAGGTTCTGCATTTAGAATCACACCGGGGTTGAGGCTTACCTACCTCGGAGATTGTCCAGACTCAGCCCACCTCAGGCAGCTCAGCTACTGCAGGTCATGTCAGGGCTATACCTGGTTGAATGTAGGTACCTCTATGAAGAGAGGATCCACACTGCCTCTAGGAATGTGTACCCGTTTGACCACCCTTGCAGTTCAAAACCATTTTCTTCCAAAGGTTAAGAAGACATTTCTTGTATTTCAGTCTGTGCCATTGCTTCCTGTCCTTTCCCTGACCACTACCGAGAGGAGTCTGGCTGCTTTGCACCCTCCTGTCAGGTACTTATGCACATGTGAAAGCTGTCCCTGAACCTTCTCTGCTCCAGACTGAATAGCCACAGCTCTCTCAGCCTCTCTTTCTATGACATGATCTGGTCTGCCTACTACCCTGAACATCTGGATTGGAAACAGGCAATTATTTTTTCTTTCATATGGGCAAATTCAACAGTTCAGCTTCTTTCCTGAGACTGAAAACTGTCAGTATTTTAAGGAGTTATTTTCATGTCTGGATATTAATTTTCCATGGGTTTTCTGAGACCACTGTTAATTTTATACAGAACACCCTCACGTTTGTTTCAAATTTGAAATTAAAAAGAAGCAAGAAATGAGATTAGGCTGAGTCACATACACTGCATCAAAGTAGCTAATTATGTAACAAGAAGAATACTTTTTGGTGACCTCCAAGTCAGTTTTTAGCCAAGGCAATGTGTGTTTGCATATTGTGTATTAGGTCTTGTAGATGCTCTTGTCCCAGATCAATGTTTTCGATTTTGCAGAATAAATTCATTCCAAAGTATTTCAGCTTAAAGTGATCGGAAGGGGCTAACTTGCTCTGCACAGCATGAGGTTTGGGGGAATGATATGAAGAGTTACTTTAATGTTGATCTGGACTTCTTGCTGTCTATTTAGGGTATCTTAGCAAAAGCATAAAAAATGGGTATATGGAGAAGAGATAAAAGAACTCATTAACTGATGTCCATGAAGAACATGACATAAGCCAAAGGAGAACAGGTTGTCCTTCTGGTGCAGATGGAATGTGAATGAGTAGGGAACAGGGCACTTTTCTTACAAGGCCACCAAGTAAAAGATATTTGTTGAAAATGCATGAGATATGCTACTTTTTAATAACTCAAACCTATTCCTGCAGGTCACTTCGGGTGTCTTGCTCGGGACAGCCTCATGGCTGTCTCTTGCTGGAGAAGCCCTGAGTAGTGCAGAGCTGCCAGAAGAAATTGAGTTGAGATTGAGAGATTGATTTTTTGAATAAAAAACAAGGTGCCCTGAAGCACCACTAACGCCAGGTTCTAGAACAGCTGGTGTACATAATAGAAATCCTTTTATATCTCTGATTTCTGTTGTTGCATGAACCTGGTATGAGATATCTTTGCAATTATGATGAAACAAGTTTAACTGAGACAAAACCTACTTTTATTTTTTGTGTGATTATATGTTAAACCAGTCAGCCTAATGACAACATTTCTGAAATTTTGCCTTTTTTAATTGTAGACTCATTTTTTTAAAGACTCTTGTCACAAGAGGAAAGGTTTTGAGAAGTTTTAGTAGCCCTGTCTTACCAGGGCAGGTACATTGTTCATCAGAGTAGGAGCTTTTTCATCTGATGAGAGAAGCATGAAGCTATACTGTTACCTGTTTTCAGGTAAGTACTTGCTTTTTGCAGTGGACAAATGTAGTTTTGGCATATTGGTTTTGTTGTTGTTTGATTCATATTAAATCTCTTGTGAAAAGCACGTAAAATTTGTGTTTATGTAAATGAATTATTCCAGTGAAACATACAGAAATGCAGTTTTAATGATAATAAAGCATGAAGCACGTGAAAAATACTTCTATGAAATGGCAAAAATGGAAAAGTTAACCTTTTTCTTGCAGAATCATACCTTGGTACCTGGTCAGCAATAGGAGAAAACAAATGAAACAATAATGTGACTGTGTTCTGGAGATTACTTTAAGCAATTTTTTTACCCGCTCTCAAGTCTTGTAGAAAAACGTACCAATCTCTGATGAACTTTTCTTCAGGCACAACAGAAAAAAGAACTAAATGAGTTGTTTAATTACTTTAGACTGTTGTGGAGGGCTGTCAACACTAACTGATCACAGTGGAAACCAAATGCCTTCTCTGTGAGTGACCTCTGAAGTATTAACTAGGACTACTAACTCAATGGGTCTGTTTTCCATAGAACTGAAGTCTCATTGAAAACTTGGACTTCCAAGCAACTCTAAACAGCATTAAAATTCAGTGGTCTTCCCCCTCCCCCTCCCTTTCTTTTGGTTGAAATTACTAGTAACAGAGCTTGTTCCTGAGAAGCTGATACTTTTCTCATGATATGAAAATAAGTTTATTATCACCTTTATTTTATCAACTGTTTCTTCCTCAAGACATTTATCCTGTGTGCCTCACAGATTAAAAAAAAAAACCCCACCATTATATTTACCTACAGCAGCATTTAATTTTGGAAGGCAATAAAAATACATAGAAAGCCACATCTGCTTGCTTTCATGTACACCAAGATGAGATTTATCTGGCATAAGACTCCTCCAGTATGGGTATTATGATCTGGCTCTCTTTATAGTCTACAAATAGAAGTAAATGCATCTGCAGTGCATATCTAAGACACAAATTCCTGTGGCACAGCCAGAAAGTGTTTTTTTATTTTGTGATGTGCAAAGAAACTATAAAAGTCCATTAGAGTTATATTGCTACATTTAAACTAATGGACTCCATCTTAGTCACCTGAACAAAGTTTGTCTTTAATTATATACTCTCTGCAAGGAATGAAACATCAATCAGTTTTAGGGCTAACTTCAGTTCATTAAATTGCCCTAGTTTCAGCTGATTTCCTTCCAGTTACTGGGCCTTGTCTGACAGTCCCTAAATGTGAAGATCCTTTTGAAAGAGACGAATAAGCGAGCAGGTATGTGAGACATGAGGTGAGGTGCGATGGGGTGCTGCACCCCACCTTTTTAAAGTCCACCTTATTCCCCAGGAAGACTCTTCAGATATGGCTACACAAAAAATCCTCAGAAGAGCGATCCAGGTTGCTAATACAGGATTGACCTGTGTCTGGGATCCTTTTAGCTAGAAACCACCATGGGCAGGTAGGACACGTTTTTCTGCTAATGCATGGCAGGTATTGGGATCACATTGCCGTGAAGCCTTAAATCAGACTGAATTTCGTCTATGGCAAGACAGTGGTGAGTATCTTCAGTATCTAAATCACAGAGTCACAAAGATTTCAAGGATTCACAAAGATTTACCACCCCCTTTGCTCCCCAACAGAAAGCACATCACCACAACAGGGGGAGTAGAAAGGATTAAAACAATTGAATATTAATGAGTGACTACCAAATGCTAAATGTAAATTATCAAGAGGTGGAAGAGGGAGTAGAAAAATCAGCCAGCATATATTGCAGCATTGCTATTTTCTATCTTCTGTACACTTATGATACAAAAATATCCTAAATCTTCGTAAAAATAGAATTGGTTTACTGAAGAGTTAAACAAGATGAATAGCAAAATGTCAAGCAAAAGGTTTAATTTCAGTTTTCAATGAGTTATTTAGGAATGGGCAGGAACAGGCAGTGGCTGTTGTGACCTTGGCTGAAATAGACACACACAGTTGTTCACTTATTTCAGGGTTTTCTACTCCCAGCTTTATGCTCATGTCCTAAACATAGAAGTATTTATTAGAAGTCTTCTGAAGATACACCAGTGCTTAAACTTCCATAGGTATGACAGCACACTCTATAAGCACTAGGACGTGATGAGAGCACTGACAGCTGTGGTTTGCTTATGTGTGTTTCACCAATATTCAGTGCACTGTAGTGGTTTCAGCTGTCTGCAGGACCTTGCTGTGGCATAGCAGTGTTCTTTGCATTCAGTAATCCAGGGGCAATTTTAAAGCAGTTGCCTCGTTCAGATGTGGTAAAATTTAAATTGTTCCAGCAGGGAGATTTCTCTGTGTAGGAGTCCTCACTGAATTAGAGCCAACTAGGCATGCTGCATAAATTATGGTGGGACTAAGTAGGCCTCTGTGGGGCTGTTACTCAACAAGAGTGGCAGAAACCTATCTGTTCCACCACGCGCTGTCGTAATTCTGTGAAGCAAGAACACTTTGTGACGAGACATACTTGCTGTCTCTAAGACCAGGTCCTTCTCTGGTAGCTTGTACAGCCAGTGGCAGGGTGCCTCATGCTGATGTGCAGTCTCTCAGTTAAACTTGATGTAAATGGGTGTATTGTTGCAAAAGCCTGCCCAAAAGCAGTTGTGCATCTGAGGATGCTTTGACATTTTATCTTTATGTCTCGCTATAAGATAAAGGCAATGGATGAAGTTAATGGTGAACTAAGACTATATGATACCTGACTGAATATTTTTGGGGAAAACTAATTCTTGGACAAGACCTAGGTACTGCTGGATCCTATGTTTATTTCTTCCTTCATGGAAATGTGCAGAATATCTGGGAAGTAGGTTCTTACAAATACAAATAGGTATTTGGTTGTTCTCTGGTTAGAAGATAATCTTTCTGTCCACACAGGTAGAAAGCGGTTTCATCCTATATACAGGAAACTATATGAAAACAGAGACATTCAAAGCAATACTGCCTTCCATTTGTGACCCCTCCTAAATTAATCTTTTTAGGTTCTTACAAGAGGCTAGTAAGACTTGTGTATGATAGCTGAGGCATAGAATAAAGAATATAGAGGTGATGACTACTTTATTATAAAGGTCCATAAGGAGTCCTCATCTCTTAGTACAGGAAAGGAGTCCTCAGACCCTACATCACCTTATTCTGTGCAAAAATCTGTGGAACATTGGTGAATAATAGGTAATTAATTTTAAGGAAGCTAGCCAGCAAGGATAATCCCTCTGTCATATTAAAAGCTTAGAGAGCCTAGTAATTACTTCAAGTGAGTATCTGCATGGCAGCTAGAAATTCAAAGCTGAATTGCTTTGTTAACCAGCAGGTATCCACATACCTATCAGGTTAACCTATGCTGGTTAACAAAACAGGGAAGGGAGGGAAAATCACATTTCCCAGAATGTTCAGTTTTGAATAGGTCAGTGGGTCCTGGTGATTCAAAGCAAAGCTACCTTTTAACATTTAACTTTTAACATGGAACATTTAACTGCCTTTGTCTTTCTGTAGAGACATCATTTATTCCAGCCATCCAACAGGAAGCAGAAATACTTGATTCAGAATAATTTGAATCTCTTCCTGCTTTAGGCACTGCTCTGCACCTTACATAGACTTAGCATGCAGCAGCACTGTCACGTAAACTGTATTATACACCACTTTTTTGAATAGAGCTCAGTAAAAGAGCTTGCACCCACAGTTCCTGGTACCTGAAGGACAGCATTCTGTAGGTTTAGCTTGGGATGGAATTGTTGACACTATGAGGAATGGTTACTTGTTTTTTAATTAAGGTCTATATTTGGCAGCACTGTTAATTGGGAAGGGTGATTCTTTGACAAAGTCAAACAGCTGTTGGGTAACTATGGACTCTCGCAATAGAAACAATGAAGTTTTTAATTATTAAATTGCTGCATTACAGTGTCTGTCATCTCATTCAGATATTGTGCTGATTCTAAGTATCAGATAAGCCAACAACAAAACTCAGATTCCTTATATTCATGAGTTGATTTTTCTGAAAACTTTAATATTATTTGGTCACTTGTAGATGAGTGGTGTTAGCCAAGAGCAAATTTCTGAATTGTAGCAAATACTGTTAGAAGAGTTATTTATGTAAATATGTCTGCACCCCATCATTTTTTAATTCTTCATTTTCATGGACCTGGATTGCTCTGTTTGTGGACAAGGGAGAGGCAGAGGAGGGGAAGGACCAGTGAAATGAACACAAGGTCAGAGGGGCTATACAGCTGTTTTTCCTGGGGACCTCAGCAGCAGTGGCGTTTACATGGTGCCTGTAAACTCTGAAGTGGATTGCTGCACCACAGTGCTTCTGGGTGCTTCTGAAATGTGGGCAGCAGTAAAAGAAGTGGCTCTTTGGCAGGCAGGAGGTTTCTCAGAGCAAGTGCTGACATTCAGGAGCCAGCCATAAGCTGGGGCACAGCAGCAGAAAGATGCATCTTCCTGCCACCTGGGTTGAGGTGCCAAAACTTTCCTCAGTTTGTGTCACACTCACCGTGTCCTACTGTCTGTCCCAGTAGGTTCCCTGCTGATGAACTGGGCTGAGCAGGACTTCATTTTGATGCACTTGTTCCATGCACTGAATGCGAAGCCAGTGGGCCTCAGGAATTTGGTTCCAGTTTTCTGTCCCTAAGATCCTCCACTCTTGTAAGACCCCACCTGGAGTATTTTGTCCACCTCTGGAGTCCTCAGCACAGGGGGGACATAGACCTGTTGGAGAGAGTCCAGAGGAAGCCACCAGGATGCTCAGAGGGCTGGAGCACCTCCTCCCTGAGGAAAGGCTGAGAGAGTTGGGATTGTTCATCCTGGAAAAGAGAAGGCTATGGAAAGATCTAGCTGTAGCCTGCCAGTACGTGAAGGAAGCCTGTAAGAAAAATGGGAAGAGACTTTTTATCAGGGCCTGTTGCAATAGAACAAGGGGTAATGGTTTTAAACTAAAAGAGGGTAGATTTGGATTAAATATTATAAGGTTTTTTTACATTGAGGGTGGTGAAAGCCTTGAACAGGATGCCCAGAGAAATTGTGGATGCCCCATATGGAAACATTGGGTTGGATGGGGCTCTGAGCAATGTGGTGTAGTGGAAGATGTCCCTGCTTGTTGCAGCAGCATTCAACTCGATGACCTTTTAAAGGTCCATTACAACGCAGACTGTTCAATAGTTCTAAGATATGTTCACAGGCCTGAAGACTTTTGGAGCTGTCCACAAGTCTGTGTAGTCTCAAGTATGCTTTTGCTCAGCATGTATTGGAATACAGCTCGTTTGCTGTGCTCTGCTAAGCAAGAAATATTGACATGATGGTAAGGGAAGATGTGGAAAGAGAGGTTATTGAGGGTGACATTACTTTCAGGAACTGATAAGCCTGCAGAGGAAGAGCCAAGCAGATTTTTTTCTTTTTTTAATTCCTGATTCATTTAAAATAGGATGGTTAAATCAGGCCTCAAATAGCTCACAATGGCATTTTCTGCTACAATGCTACTGGCAAGATAATTTAAATGAATACTCCCGTTCCAAGAAAAGAAGATGACATATGTAACTCCAGAAGTTCTTGGCTCACTTGTAGGCAATGTTTTTAACTGGAGATTTTCCAAATTCTGCAAAGAATTATTGGTATGCATCTTTATGAGTAATTTCCGTATGTCCAAAGTGTAAACAGAACTCTTTGTAAGATGTGAAAAAAAAATGCTATGCTTATATTGGATTTATTGTTACAATTTATCTGATTTTATGATGTTTATTTTATTTCCTGGGTCTTTTAAGTTTTTACTTATAATTCATTAACTCAAAATTGCAAATGAAAAGTTTTCAGTTATCTAATTTTACTGTTTGAATGTTCACTTCCTATATAGAGAATACTGTAGATGTTAAGTAAAATTATTTCAAGGTAAAATCATTTTGCCATAATAAGACATAATGTGATTCATGTGATTTTCCAATTTATATTCGTTGCCTGTAGTAGATTTATGTAAGTAATAAACTGGGTGCTCCTATTGAAATATTTGCCATAAAATATTCTTCTATTAGTAAGATTACAATCTATTTTGCTAGATAATAGGCTGCAATAATTCAGTTGGTTAGAGTTTGACTGCTTTTATAAATTACATGCTCAATTAAATATTTTAATATCATTATATAAAACTGATTCTAAGTTAGTCAGCTGTTGTGTAAGTATTTCATTTTTGAAGATGAATTTATTAATTTTTTTGAAATTGTTTTTGGGATCTATTTACAATGGGATTTGTTTAAAAATAATTAAAATTGAAAAGATGACTTTAAAATGGTAATACAGCAGACCCACAATAATCCACATATTTTTATGCACCCAGAAATTGTCAGCATCTGCCCTGTTCTTGGGAAAAGAAGGGAAAGACTTCCTCAGGAAGAACTTCACATCAGTTTTCTGTAGCCAGGATTACTAAGCCATTACTTTTTATAATGTCTGTTTCATACAGCTAGTGCATTCTGACGTGTTACCATAAATAATTGCCAAACAGCGTGTAGTTCTTGTGCCAGTGCTCTTTGTGGCACCACAATGCACCTGTGGAGGTACTGAGCTACAGTTCCCTACAGAGCTCCCCATTACCAGCTCTGGTGTTGCACTGGTTCATGTATTCTTCTAGAAATGTGAAATCCCATTTTCGCCAGCAACTGAAATAATTTTTGAGTGTCCACATGAAAGGCTCTCTCCCCTTTCTGCTCACTTTTTTAGCCCCCAGGCATTGCAGAAAAACCGTAGAATCACAGAGTGGTTTGGACTGGAAGAGACCCTAAAGATCATGGCATTCCAACCCCTCTGGCATGGGCAGGGCTGCCACTCACTCAGTCAGGTTGCTCAGGGCCCCATCCAGCCTGGCCTCGAACACCTCCACGATGGGGCATCCACAGTTTCTCTGGGCAACCTGTTCCACTGTCTCACTGCCCTGTTCGTAAAGAATTTCTTCCTAATATGTTATCAAAATCTCTCTTTTTTTAGTTTAGGACCATCGTCCCATGTCCTATCACTCTCTGCCTGTATGAATAGTTCCTCCCTCTTTTTTATGAAATTTATAAGTTTATAAAATATTGATGCTATTCATGTTAAAACAACAGGAGGGGAAATGTTTTCCAATGTAACTAAGCTGTGTCTGTGCAGTATCAGCTAGTGCTTGGAAATGGTTGTATTTTATCTCACTTTATGCATTCTTACATTCAGATGCAATAATATGCAGCAGTTTTCATTAGCGCATTTTATATCCTTTTTTAAAAATAGCACTAATGAATGATTTGTTCCAGTGATGCAACATTCCAGGGGTTTAATAACATGAGGAGGTTGCTACATGTGATACTGTGTCAGCAAAATGTCTCTGCTTGATCCCATGGGAGGTCCTAGGGGAAGGGCACAGAACGGGCATCATCAGAAAGCTGTTGCACAATGGCTAATTTAAGTTGTGTCTGAAGCTCATTGTAAAAGCCATGAAATATAAATCAGGGTCTCTCACCAGACTCGAAAAAGAAAAATAGGTATTCTAAACCATTATTTTTCTAAGGAAACATTCATGGGACATAATTTCTGATGTGGTGATTTAATTCCTTCCTTCTCCTTGCTCTAGAGACATAACTATTCACTACTACAAGCTATTCTTGGTGTTTTTTTCCATATCTGTAATAGCTTTGATGCATGGTTTTTTGAATTTTGAAAGATTAAAGCAAAGGTCACAGTTTTCTTGAAGTCCCTGTCTCTGTCTTAGCCAAAAATTTACTTACTACCATGCCACATTATCACATTGCAATACTATTGCTGGCAAAAGAATATAAAAGCAGAAGCAGTGAAAGAAGTAGATTGGTTGTGTGTTTTTCCCAGGACTATATATGTAAATTTTAAACAGAGATTTAGCTGCTATTCTTGCTTGAAGTAATTTTCAGACAAAGATTAAAAAGAAATTAATTATACATTGAAATAACTCTGTAGGAATAATATGAAGAAGTGAGTAGATGCCATCATCAAAAAAGCTTTTTTGCTTTTTTGCTGTAACTCCCCCTTTAAAAAATAGACAAAAAAAAAAAAGAGAAAAAAAGGGATAGACACTGCTACACAGTGAAGCCTTGCAGCAATCTCTGAGCTGCAGGGATTGAACTTTTGCTCTCTTCTGAAGAGGGGAGGATTAGGAAAGGGTGGGGGTGGGGGGAAGGAAAATTTTAGTCATAGTTAACATTTTTCATGATAAAACTTAACCCTTAGTTTTTTTGCCTGAGAGATAAGACCCAAGAGAATAGTCTCTGAAGAAGTGGACTGGGACAGAAGAACTTCTGGCCAGTGGAAAAAGAAATATTCTCTTCTGGAATTTCATATCATACATGCAGTTTTTCTCAAAGATGCATCTGCTTGAACTTTCGTTGATCCCATTTCTAAAGGTTTAAAATTCTGCCTTATCAGAAGTTTTAGGGAAAAGTGAATGAGGGTTTTTCTTGGGGGTGGGAGCGAGGGGGGCAGGGATCAGAGATAGGAAGGTTTCTGGGTCAGTTTCCCTGCCTGTCTACTTCTTAAATCATATGCACCCTTGGATTAGACTGCAGAAGTGTTTGTGAAGGAGTTTAAGGTACCTGCTGTGCAAGGCAAAATGGCACAATGGCTTTAAGGTGTCTTCAGACACCCAGGCTCCTTAAGGAGCCTGGGCTTTTGTAGTTTGAAATGTCATCCGGTTTCCACAGTTTGCCAGACCCCCGTGGTATGACTCAGAACAGTGCACTGAATGCTTGCTTTGAAATAGGAAATTGAGGTTGGGGGTGGTGGTGGTAATTTTAAATGGGAAAAAAAATGAAGAAATGGTGACATCTGCATCTTTTAGCACTGTTTTAAGGTACGTTTTCTCAGCATCACTTGGACTTAAATCTAAGCACCTTATATTCAGTTAAGCATTAGATAGTTGCACACTTTAGCTTTAGTGGCTTTGATGTTTCATAAAATTAGATAAAACTAACTCATTAGAACTAAATGGGGGTTTATGAGTTGGGTTTTTTTGGATTTGCTAACTCTTTTTAAAACCATAGACAGCAGTGTGCCACTGCCTGTGTATTACACCAGGAATAAGGGGTTGCTACATTAGACTTTCAGCTGAAGGGTTACCTAAATATTCTCATGTTCAAATAAGAGTAGTCTAGGCAGTGCCCTCTCCTGTTGTACAATGTTTTATTTTTTATTTGTATTTGAAGGTCATTATTTCATATGAAAGCATATTGTATCAGTATGGTCACTTTGCAGTCAAATTAATAATTGCATTCTTCTTAAGTATCATAGGAACTAAATTTCTTTATAAAACCCAAACTAAATAATCTGGTTTTATATTGAAGCATTAGAGTAATATTTATTTGAACTTCCTGTCATAATTTTTAGTTTGGCCATGTGGGTTCATTTCACAAAATGTACTACATGGATTTTGCATTTGAACACAACAATTCAAAGTAAATTGTCAAAATACAATTTTTTAAGTAAATCATATTTATCTTTTATTTTTTGTTGTGACTTTTTAATATTTTATCAATATGGCTAAGTATTTTGGTGGACATATGTTGTGATAAATTAAATATACTATTGCATTTATACATTTGATTTAGTCAACAAAATGATTTCCAAGGAAATTGGAACATATATACATATGTTGCAACATATACACATATGTACTGCCCTTAATTTTAAGTGCTAGTATAACACAGTAAAGATGGCCTTTTACAATTGCTGGGATGGAAGGATTTAAAAGGCAATAGGAATATAGTCCCCTGCTGAGTCCTTGAAATAGTCACTATGTTCCGTGGCTTAAGCACAAAATATCCCATCTTGGTAGACATGAAATTACATATAGTCTCAAATTAACTCTGATTGTCACTTCACATCTAATTCTAGTTTGCTCATAGTAGTTCTGGCTATAGTAAAAACCTGCAGAGGTTTTTGTTTCAGAATGCTCATTTAGTGTACACAGGGAAAGCAATTATATGAACCTTCTTCCTCTTCTGTCACAAAAATAAGCAGATTTCTCAAAGTGACACATGAGCATCACTGAGATGCAAAAATGTGCTCACTTTCTGTCACTGAGATTTATTTTTGTAGGTGACTACAAAGCCTTCTAAAATATCCTCTCTGTCCAGAGTTCCTTCCTGGGAAATAATTTACCCCAGTTTTTCAATCTTCTCTTCACCATTACCATGTTTTAAGTGGGGAACAGTGACAAGATCCCATCCTACCAGGAGTCTGCAGAAGTCCAACAACTGCTGAAGCAATGGATCACCAATGAATTGTGTTGACTAAGAAAATTCAGGAAAAAATAGGTTTTGCTTATTAAAATTAAATTTTGTAATAATAATAATAACAAGAAAAGGAACAACAACAATAACTACCACCAAATCAAATGCACAAATTCTGCTTCATTCAAACTGTAGTGTTTTGGGTGTTGGAGGAGAAGTGTGTACTTACGTGTTTTGAATTTGCTGCTATGAATATCAGCTGTTAAAATTAAGGAGAATTCTGTTACTTGCATATCACCAAGTGGAAGAAATGCTCTTTTGATAAATCCCAGTAAAATTCAAATCTCCTCCTGGTTTTTCATCAGGATATGCTGCAAGTATTCATTGCAGAAACAGACAATATAGCACTGGTGTGGACTTCTTTGTCCATGTGCTTATAATCAGATGCAATTATTTTTGTGTTATCCTTTGTATACAGTTGTCAAAGCCACAAGAAAAAAGCAGATTCAAGTGTGGGTGCTCAGAATTTGACCGTTCCTGCATGTCAAACCCCTTCTTATTTCAAGACTAATTGTTCCTATGACCAGCTTATAACCTTTTGTTCTGTCCTTGTTTCGCTGATAATTTTTGAAAATGCCTTTGTGTTCCCGTTCTCCCATTTTTCCTATGTAGAGAAATCAAGCTTTGAGGTCTACTCTTTTGGTGCCCTGTCCTTCCCAGCACGTGTCCTCGCCAGAACCCATATTTCCTCTTGGCATATGACTAGAGCTGTTCACCATCTTGCAGTCGAGCCTTTGTCAGTGTCGTTTTGAAGGGCTGCCAGTCTCTACTGGAAACACTTTTATTGGCACATCCTAGCATTTAGCTTTTCCTCAGTGAAAATGTACATAGCTCATCATCATCCTGTGACAGAACATGACCCTTCTCCTTTCCTGTCATTTCTTACTAATACTTCCTTGCAACAGTTATGTTGCTGCTTAACGAACTGTGATTCCCTAGGTTTTGATCAGTTCTGCTTAACTGAGGTAATGGAATGTCTTTATAAAACACCTGTCTCTATATGGACATAATTGTAGAGGCATATCCAAAACATGCCATGTTATTTACTTATCAATGTAATTTCAGTGATATTCACTGTTCGCTTACTGTAGGTGAATTCTGAAACTAGATGGCAATCCTTATTTAAACAGCAAGCTTCTGAAGCCAATGAAGTTCTTCTGTGCACCAAAGCATCATTAGAAATCATGCTAAAAATATAATTTTGTTGAATTTTATCCACGTTTTTAAAAAATCAAGAGTGCCGAATTCAGAGATTTGATTAGAATCAGGTTTGGCTTCATCAGTACTGAAGGGCATAAAAATGCTTAGGCAGTGAGACAGGGACAATATACTTTGATTTTCAGCTTTCTGCCCCAGTAACTGTCTAAGGACAGACAGCATGAACAGATTTTTTTTCCATTCTCTTCTCATAGGTGTTGTTGCTGCTGTGTATTTTGTAACCAACATGTATGTTTTATAAGGTTGTAAATTAGGTCCTGTGAAATTATCAACAGCTTTACGAATAATAAAAACAGTTGAACTCATCTCTTAACTCATACACTCCCTTTTTCAATGTCACAAAGCAATTCAAGTGAAAAACAGTAATATCTGAGTATAACTGAATACTTCAAGGCAACATTCAGTCTCTTTCTTTGACCTTTTCCTGTCTGCTGGGGAACATCTTCACTGTTTTTATCAAACAAGGACAGACTTGAGTCAGTGCTGTCAGCCTTATCTCACAGCAAGAGCCATATTATAATACATGCAGGGAAGGACATGGACTGATTTCCAGTACATCATTAGTACAAAGAACTCATCAGTCAAGTAACTGATACTACCAACGCACTACTTAAGCTTCAGCATTCTTCATCAAGTCCAACAAACCAGAAGATGATAAAAGAGAGTTTTATCAGAAAAAAGCTGTAACATGGTTTTGGAAGAATGAATAAAAATGTACTCAAACAAAACAAACCAAAAAAAAATTAAGAACCTTCAATTTTTGAGTTTTCTTAGCTTGAAATCAGTAGTAAATCCAAAGAAACTCTCAAACAATTGGAAGATGCACTATGCATACACCTGTGGCTATAGTAATTTGTGCAGAGCAAGAAACAGCTGTGACGATGCACATACATTTCAGTAATTGAAAAGTATACATATAAACTTCTGGAAAATGCGAAAAGAATGTTTTACACATTTATTTCACCACTCTGCTGATGATTCTGCTTACATCGATTTGGTCTTTCTTATAACAGGTCACCATGTTGGTACATGCTTACTGCTGGGCTGACCAGTGTTACAGTATTGAAAGGAATGTTTGTTTGGCAAATTTTCTAACATCAAAAGTAAATCATTCTGAAAATATTTCTAAGATGCTTTGAATCTCTTCTTCAAATTTATATATGGATTGCAACAATAAAAAGCGTTCTGAGCATCACACAGAAATAGCTCTTCAAATGTTTGTTTTTATCACTGACCAAAAAACATTGCCCAAGATGCATGGGATTTAACTATAAGCAGATGGAATTGGAAATATCAATTAACAAGGGACTAGTGAAGATGCTGGATGATTAAACCAAATATTTAGCTCATTATTTGAATTTTTTTGTGTGATTGGCAAAGCACTTTGCAATAAGTCCATATTATTATCTTAAATTTGCAGATGGGGAAACAAACAGCAATACAGTACATCAAAGTGGGTAGCCCTTTGGTGTCAGTAAGTAGTGCTTATTTGTAGAAATTTAAAACTCTGTAGTTTGTTCTAAATGTGCAACAATGGTGCAACCCTCTCTAGAAGGAAAATCATCACAGAGAAGACAATTTTATCTGTTGGCGGGCTGCTCTTGTTCTTGTAATATTTTCTGTGGCTAATCCAAAAGCTGCATATCTACTGAAGACTTGCAAAAGTTCTCACAAAGGACTCACAAAAGTTCTTAAGCACAAATTTTAGTGGGATCAAAGATACACTTAGTAAGATTTTCAGTTTCAAAATAGGCCCCTGAGTTTCCAGAATTTGGAGCAGGCGTTCTGCAGGGCTGCAGAACCTACACAGGGGAAACAGAATTTGCCAGTTATAGGTAGACAGCAGATTTAGTTTTAGGTTCAACTAACATTGTATGACCTCCATGTTTTACTGTATTCTGCTAGCTATATCACAAGAAGCACTTGTAAATATCTCTGTTCTCTTTTCTCCTTCACCTCTGCTAGGACTGCAAAGGTCATCCGAGTCTTACCTGTCTTAATAAACAATAAAGCTCTCAATAAACCAGGGTTCTCCTACTTTAGGTCACCATTGTCCTTGCAAGACTAGAAAAAAGTGGATAGAGAATATTTTTGAACCTTCCATTTATTGGCAAATGAAAAAGAGCTTAGATCAGCTCCTGCCTTAGAGGAATATAACCATATTGCCTCACATAGTAATGTTCATCATTGAATCAATACTATTTTTTATTTTGTATTTTAAGGAATTAAATAAATCCATATACAAATTCTACATAGGTGCCTACTTAGGTACTTTCAAACTAACATGAAAGCTTGTATGACCATTTTCTGCCCTCAGAATTGTAGAAATTCTGTGCCTGCTCTTGCTTATAAAGGTTGAGAAGTGGTAGGACATACAAGATTCAGCAGTACTAACTGTTGCTGTGGGGGTCTGTACCAGCATTTAAACCAATAATTTAGATGCAGTATAAAGAATGTAATTCTATTTTCTGTCTAGAAAACAGGAAAACAAGATCTAAATCTAGGTCAAGTAGTTGGCACCTTCTTTGTTAGGTTTCACATTTCTTTCTACCTCTTCTTTATTATGCATAATTGAGACCATTTACCTGCCCAAAATGAAGGAAATGCTAAAATGCAAACCTGCAAAGCACTGATATGAAGTGCTGTTGCTGCACTCCTTGCAGCCTCTTTAGGGCTTTGTCTGATCACTCCCCCAGCTGACATATCTGTGACTCTCCACTTTTAAACAGCTCTGACCGAAATGTATATACTGGCAGGTGAGTACCTCCTTTTTAAAGCAAATGTTAGTGAGATACAGTATACTGAGCCAAGTTCTGTAACTATCATGTGGGAAATCTGAGGCTGCTTTACTGAGGTGAATGGAGTTCCCCTGGTGCACGGTTGTCTGACCTAAGTAAACTTGTGAATTAACATTGTTTAAATAAAAATGTGAGTATATTGAGGGGAAGAGACCTTTCTTATAATGGAGCTAGCATTAGGCTCCCTTATCTCCCAGCAGACCAGAAATCTAGATACATAAGGCTGTAAGAAATGGATATTCTCACACAGTGTGGGAACAGTTTTTGTCTTTAAAAAATATGTGAATGAGTTTTTAGGCTTTCAAGAGCAAAGTGCTATAATACCCACAGACCTGTGCTAGTACATGCAGGAAGTGTCCAGGAATAAAGGCATTCTTGTTCTAATAGAAGAAACAAAAGCAAGGTCTTGTTCCCTCCCTTTTCCCAGGCAAAGTTATGCCCCAGCTCTGTCCCAGCCAACAGGGAGGAAAGAGATGTCACAAATTTGTCTGGTGTCAGATCCCGATTATCCTTTCCATTTGCATCAGGGACAGCACAACTGATCTAAGCTAACTGTAAAGCACCTCTGGTAAGAGTGATTTGGATAGCCTAAGGATCTTATATTTAAATGCGACTTAAGTCCATTACTAATTTTATTCCGTTTGAAGGAAAGATATTTGTGCAAAATCACTTAGAACTTATCTAAGTTGTCCAGCACAGCAAAATCCACATACATCTAGATGGAAGTGAGATTTCATCATTGTTTCTGTGGTTCCTTCAAAGGACTGCAGAAACAGTTTGCAGTTTTCTTCACTAACCCTGCTATTCCCTTTCAGTGCTCATCATCTGTGTGGGAGAAGCAGCAGATCAGTGTTTGCCCCAAATCCACAGAGGACTACCCTTGTTCTCACTTCAGTGGTTTATAGTCATCCGCAGTAAAAGAGCAAAATTTCTGCTGTGCTGGTCTAATCTGGTGATCTACGCAGGCATTCATTGTATTTAGATGTAGGTCAGGACACAAGGAGAAATATGTGACTCCTGCTTTTGGTTGTGTGTAGCCGTACCAGGGATGCTATGAGAATCAGTACACAGCAAGGAAGGAAGCCTCATCAATCACAGTGTGGATATGGGCTTCTACTGAGATTTGGCTTAGTCTTCCTGGGACTTACATAAAAGTCTTTCAATAATAAAATATTGGAAGGAGCAATTCATGTTATCCAGAAAAAGATCCAGTATGAGGAGCACTGTAAAATAGATGTAGAGTACTTCACAAGCCACTTGACAGATGTGCAAAATGCAGGTGAACCACAGTAGCCATGTGGCAACATACTACAGAAGTGTATGGCAATGTAAATAAAAATAAAACTGTCACACTCTTCAATAAATATTTAATATAGACCAAATAGCCCTGGTTCTCCCAAGAGGCTTCTTAGTCTCTCTCTGCCTCAAATTATTGTGTTACAGTTACTGTAACAGTTGTGTTACAGTGCACTGTAACTGTCTCTCAGAGAGAAATAAAGGGATTTTCTTTGATAGACAGAGAGAACTAAAGGTGTTAATCAGTTGAAGTTTAACGCTTCAGAAGCAGGCTTAGTGGTTTTCAGTCCACTCTTTCAAAAATGCTTCATAAAATAAACACAATCATTACATTACTTACATAAGCCTTAAAATAAACAAAATTACTGAAATTTCAATACTACAATCTTTCCTCCTGCAGGCTCTGACTGAACAAATCAAAGGTTTGGTGTTGGGATATAGATACTTTATTTTAGCTTGCACTGTAAAAGTATTTTTTATTAGTTTCATGTCATTGAGACCAAACCTGGACTATCTAAATCTGAAAAAATAGTAAAACCATCTAATTGTATATTGAACAAGTGCTTATAATATATTCTCTAGAAATCCAAACTCACCACACTCACTTTTTCTGAGTACTGCTCAAACGTGCAGATGGTGAGCACTATTTAGTGACAATAAAAATGATAAATATGGTGAAGGGATTATTTTTGCGTCCGCTCAGTTCATCCTCCAAACAAACTGTCTGAGCCACTAGCCTTCGTCATCTAAGACTTTCTGACACATACCGTCATTTGACATGGTATGTTTTTACAATATCAGCTGACATGAAAAAGTAAAGAGGAAAAATAATAAAATCAGTATTACTTGAGAAGATCAACCCTGGCCTGTTGTTGGAGTCAGGCAAAAGATGACTTCACTGCAGGTTCTGTTTATTGCTGCAGTACCCATGTCTAATATAGTAGTTACATTTTACCATGGAAACAGACTCATCTTTTTATTTCCAATCGTAATCAGTATGGTATTGTTCAGTTGGCTTATCTGTAAACCTTTCTAATCGTTATTTTTGGGTTATAATTGCACATGGTCCTGGAAGTTAAGCTTTCCTGGTGCTGGGAAAGGAAAGGCAGTTAAAATTAAAGAAAATGTAAATAAATTGTTTGCCAAAATGGGGACTTTGCAATTAAGTGAGAAACAGTACATAATTTTACTGAATGGCTTCATTTTAACCACATTTACTTAAATGACAAAAGAATGGCATTTCTGTGACTCTGGAATAGTAAAGTTTTGGAGATGAGTAATACCAACCATATTTCTGCCATGAATGCTGCAGAAATTAATGAGTGGCATTGCAGTGATGAATACATTATCATTTTTCCTGTCATTTGGTTATGATTATTTTGAGATATGTGTATGAAATCTCATGTCTGAGAATGCAATTTCACATTTATAAAACCAGTACTGTAAACCATTTTCATTCGGAGGCATGAAAGCTAGATTTTCAACATAAATTAATCGACTGCCATTGAGGGGAGCAAATGTGTATGTATTTGTTTATGGAAGAAAAGCTAGGATTATTACTTGTGATGTTAGCACATGACATGCAATAAAAAATTTTAAGAAATATATTCTAAGCTAGCTCTACCTGTATATTGGCCCTACTTGATGTACCAAAAGAAGGGAAAGGCTGAGGACACCAACACTTCACTGAGTTAAAGCAAAATAGCTAGAGTGCAAAATGGCAACCTCCAAAGAACACTAGCTAAGAAGTTCATTTTAATTTAGTTTTGTTGAACTTGCCTGTAATGATGAGCACAGAAATTTGTCTTTAAGCAGATTCCAAATGAAAATGAGAAGAATAAAAAGGAAACAAATGCTTGTGGAGAACATCAAGAAAAGAGTGTGGAGCAGTAGTCACAAGTGGTAAATGGAGCAGAGATGGCCACTGGAGTAGTGTGTCTGATGCATTTTGCAGCAGGTGAAATAGTGCAAACAATTAAAAATATAAATAGGCTAAAGGAACCAGTGTATTTTATTCTTTGTCTTAATGAATGAAAAATCCTTTTAACAGAGAAGAAATTTTCAAATATTTAAAGCATGACACTGATGTAATATGTTGTAAGAGTGGGAGAAGTTTCTTTTCTAACAGAAACTGAAACACGGAAAATTGTCTTACAGAGAATGATTTCTTCAGCCTTCTTTATATCACTAAGGAGGCATCATGCTGAGCGTTTAGATTGGAGACAGATCAAAATGCAGATGCTTTATTTGGTTACCTTAATAGCTTAATAGGCTTTATGGATTATTAGTCTCACAAGCCTTTTTGAGCTTATAAAATCCTAATGTATTTGCTATTAGAAATTATGAGCTCAGTCCCAAAAACTCTTACTTGTATGAGCCCCTTGGTGTGTTGCCTGGTCTTTAATAAGGGTCTGCAAGACCACCATTCTGTGCTTACAAAAATATTGTAGAAGACAGGAAGTGCAAGAAATTCCCAAGGGGAGCCAGTTAGCCTCTAAAACTACCTTGTTCCACTCCACTCTGTCCCTTCTTAAGGACTTTTGCTCTATTTGCATTCATGCTAACCAAAAAGCAAATGGATTTATGTGGTAGATATTAATCAAAACTGTGGGTTTCGGTGGCACTGATGAGGAAGATGAGGAAGAGGAGTCATCACCTAGACTAGGCATGTCAGGCTACAAAGTCTGTTCAACTGCATTTGAATTCAGAAATCTAGCTCCTCTCAAATCTACTCTACATCTCCCCTAGTTTGCCATGGTTTTTCCAGGGATGCAGTTACACTGCTGTTATCCCCTAAACCGCTGGGTGGCCATCCATTTGTGTATCCTAGCCTTGCTTTTTGTTTTGCTTTATGTTGATTTTTTTATACTAGACCAAGTCTTGACCTTGAAGTTGATATTAAGTCCCTTTATATGGTCATCCTTGGTTCAAAATTGATGCTGATTGGAGTTTAGCCATATGACTACATTTCTGGCTGGAGCTACTGCAGCAACAGCCTTAAAACATCTTGAAGTAGAGTTACTTGAAAAGTAATGAAGAGTTAGTTATGAAAACCAGTTATGCAACTTGATGACTCTTTTTGTTCAGGGCTCTCTAGTTGACAGGCTGCTTTTTTTGTTTAACACTGACAACTGTTGTGATAATTTTCTATTTTTTTTCCCAGATGTTTCTCTCATTCAGTGGTGTAGTTCAGGGAGGAGAGAATGACCAGCCATTGCTGCAAGACCTTCTGGGTCAAGTAGCATAAATGTATACATTTTAGAACTGACAGGGGTCATAATTGCATCTCTCCATGACACTTATTCAAAACAAATTCACTGCCAGCAGAGTAGTTCTGCGGATCTCTTGTGAAGAAATGAGATTTGCACTGCATGCATTTTCCACCCAGGTATTTCAAGGTCTGTCAGATATTTCTGACCACAGCAAAGGTCATATGCAACTTTTAGAACTAAGATCAGAGACAGACCTTGCAGAAAATCTGGCAGTTTTACAGAAAATTGCAAGACAAGACAGTGAATTACGTTAGTGCTATAAAATTTACAAATGAAAAAGAAAAAGAAAGACAGAAATAAGTAAGATTGATTCAGAAAGTGTTGAGGGAAAAAAAATAACAGAATTAAGTGGTTCTTCTTCTGAGAACATCAGACTGAAGACCAGAACAGAATCAGACTAAGAATCCTGAATCAAACCTTTTCTGCAGGAGATTCTGAAACGTTTTTCATCAAGCATGTGGAATGGGATTATTTCTGTTTAAGACTGTAAAATTGTAATTCTCTTTAAAGAACTTTAAAAAGGCATAGGAAAAGTTAATTTTTTGTTCATGTGCAAGAGTGAGTCCTCTACTACTGAAAGCTGAAGTTTCCCTTAGAAGAACCGAAGAAACTAAGAAAAAGTAGCCATGAAGAAGCCAATACCTTTTACCCATAATTTTTTCAGGAACCCTTGGTTCTTGGTGCAGTCATTGCCAAAAAGTTTTGCTCATACCTTGGGGCAGTTAAATACAAAAATATGGGTTATAATGTATAAGAAGAAGGTTTGCTTCTCAGTGTATACTAGACTAGCTCTTGCATAGTGCCACACCACCATGCTCAGCCCTTTAATGCAGAAATGAAACTTGCTTGCTTTAACTTGTTTAATCCTAGTAAGTGGCTTATGCCAATCTACGTTTACAAGGTTGTCCTCACAAGGATAAAGCAGCAAAAATAGCATTTTATAAATGAAACTGAGATTCATCCTCATGGTTTCTGAAATCAGAAGAATTTGTATGTATTAGACACTAGGCATGATTTCGAGTAAGCAATAAATAAGGCAAATTTAGAGGAGATAAATGACCTAGAAGATTAAATACTTTTCTTTCACCAGGAAAAAGCAGTTCATAAAATTTAGATCACAGTGCAAGATTTCTCTTCAACTAATGAAAGAAGGAAACAAATGAATTAAGAAAATCTAATGTATTTTTTCCTACAGAAGTCAGGCATGCAGATATCACAATAAACTGTGAGGTCCTAGATGACAAAAACAAAGTGCAGAAACTATTCTAATTCTCCTTTCTGTACAGGGCTACACATTCTGAGAGACAAAATGCCTGAAGTAATTAAACAAATTAGTGCTCCAATTACCTTTTGGGAGAATTACATGAAAATTGATAATAAAAGACTTGCTGCAAAGGCTTTAAATCACTCCATTTCAATTAAATAGCAAGCAGGGCATGATTATAGAAAATTCATTGTTCCATGATGCCAGAGGAAAAAAACCTTCTCTTTCTAAATATATTTTATATAAGTAGAATCCACATTGCCATATTAGATTTTTACAGCTCTGTGTGTAACTTCTTTTTTGCAGAACTTGTGATGAAAGTGATTAGATTTTGTTTGTTTAGAGCATTTCTGCTTCTGGTTCTGTTGGTGTTCTGATATACTTAATTGTCTTTAGCTACAAGATATGCAGTGTCTTTCTTACTAGGTTTTCAGAGTACTTTCATCAGAGACATATGAAGGCCCCATTGTTGGGTATTCTTTCACGGTCCTGGAAGGCATAATTATCTTGTGCCACAAATGTTTCAAGATCACTATGGTTTTCATAGGAAAAGGTGCAATCATAGATCTCAGGGTTAGTCTTCCTTGGGAGGTCATGGTTGGACAGATTTAGTCAACAGGTCTGCATTTATCTGGAAGGTTTCTGTCCTGTGTTTCTGAGAGATAAATAACATAAATCAGTGCCTAACCCCCAAAAAATCAGTGGTTAGAATTCAGCCTGCCCCTAGGTCTCTAACTGCTTCTCAGGCAGAAAAGAAACACTTTATAGACAGAAAATATAGGCAGTCATTTGATCTTTTATTTAATAAGAAGATAGGTAAGAGAAAAGCACCACTGATTCTGTGGGTAGCACATTTTCTTCAGGCTCACACAAATTTGTACTTTCTGTGTTTTGGCAACATTTTTGTCTGTTTTGTCTGTTTTGTCTGCCTGTCTGTTTCCATCTCTTGCCTTCTTTTCATCCAACATGCCATGCGTTTTTCTGTGGCCTAAAGAATGAGTTTTTCTGTATTAATACAATTGCAAATTAAGCTGTTATAGTCGTGTTAACCAATTTGTTTCCATCAGTGCAATTAATACCTGTAGCTTCTCCACAGAAGTGATAAGAATCTGGAGAGCAGTTTTTCTGAGAGTGTACAAAAATTTAGATTCTACGTTGGCTTCTGGGTGCAAAATCTTTGCTGAAATGACCAGTCCATTCCCATGCAAATCTGTATTCTGCTATTCTCTAGTGGTGCCCAAAAGATTGCTAGGGATTGGAAATGCTGTGATAGACTCTGTTAGTACCACAATATCTGCAATCACCCAGGTCGATTCCCCAGTCCTTTTTTCACAGATGGCACTACTAATCCAGCAGACAGGAGCAGCTCTTCTTTATACCCATCCTGAACAAGACTTCAGCTAGAAATGAGACACGAAAGGGTTGGAATCCTGTTATAGTTTCTGCTTTGCCATCCTTTAATGAGCTCAGAGAGTAGTTTATAATGTTGTCCTGACTTGCCTGTGACTCTGACTGCGGTGGAGGCCAGGAGTGAAAGCAGAGAGTGGTGTGGCACGTGGCTGAGCCACAGCGTGACTGCGTGGTGGTGGGCGAAGCTGCCCTGGATGCTGGTATTGGGAGTGGCCAGGCATTCCTTTATCTGGGAGACACAGTGGCACAACTCACCAGAATTTGCTATAGCATTAGGAAAGGAATTTTTATTGTGTATTGTTTTTTCAAACAGCTGTTGCTTTGAGAGCTGGCTAGCATAGGTAGGGTATGAAGTGGCTTAAATGCTTTTTGCAGAAATATTCAGGCAACTGGTCTTGTTGGAACAGTTGAACACTCCAGATCATCAGTGCAGTTTGATCTAGTTTGTCAGGATAAGTAGCTGGATCTTGAGCCCCCAGTTTTCCCAGCTCTCAGTGTTGTGTGTCAGACACCTGTGACTTTAAACTACACCAAAGTCTCAAAATTTTTGCATCTGGCTGTTTGCTGGGAGAGACTCCAGGCTGAGCTGACAAAATCCCAGTAATCTGCAGGGTGGAGGTAGAGCCTGACTGCATGACTTCAAAAGCCCTTGTCAGGAAAGGTCTGGGAAAAGGCGTCCAATAGGAGCACATCCTACAGATAAACTTTATTATGACCATAATAAAACCATAATTTACATTGCAAAATGTGTCTTTTATTTTCACAGTATTTTTGCTTTATATCTAACGAATTATGAGATGGACACCTTCTTTCAGCATGCTGTGGAATAAATATCACCTATTTTCCTGCGTGCACTCCCAGATCCTGCTCTCAATTAATTTAGTTTTATGCTAATCCCATTAAATTTATTCAGCACGGTGTGAAATCAGACTTTGAGCCAATTTTTTTTGTTATTGTTTTGATCTGTTGGACATATGTCAGCGTCCCCTGTACTTGTTATTTTTTTATTAAGATTATGATTTTACCTGATCTTCTTAATTTTTGTCATGTAATTGCTAAATCTCTGTGAAGCAGAATGCAAAGGTTTTGATAATTCAGATTTAACTAGAATATTGAAAAACATGATTGGTTTGAGAGGTGATTTCTCTGATTGTATATAGGAAAGCTCAGTTTGCACACAAAACACTGTTAGCAGGAATTGAACACGGACAGTTCTAATGATTCTCTCCCTTTCAATAAGCACAGTTTTGAACCAAAAAAAAAATTAATATAACAAGCACACTTCAGATGTCACCATTGACATCTACAGCACAACTGCAGGAATACTATTTATGAAGCATATTAAAAATGTCCATATGCAGAGATGTCAACTGTAAAATTGCCAGTACAGCAAACAGGAGGCAGACAGACTTTGGGAGTTCTAATCTGTGCTTGTCCTCATTCTGTCCACACACTATTTCACAAATGAAGAGATGACTCTACAAGATTCAAATACATTTATTCCTTTGGCTCTCTTCATCAGCATTACAAGCACAAAAACTGGTTAATATAAAAGACCATGTATAGAACCCCATATAATGAAAAGTAACTTAAATTCACAAAATCCTGATTGGATACTCATGAACTCTCATATGAAAGAACCATGTTTACTGACAATTTAGCTTGAAACAGACTGCAATTACCTGAATCTCAGGTGAATATTGTGAAAAGAATCATGTGTGCATTGTTCACTGAAGGTTTTACATGCTTGCAGAATGATTGCAAAATCATGTTAAACCAGAAAAATGTAGATTCATAGCAATGGGTATTTTCCAGTTTATGGATTACTTCCTGGCAGATTAAGACTGCAAAGCATATAATGATTTCTGTTTTACCTTAACTAAAAGTTTTCTTTTTATGACTAATTTAATTGTATTAAAATGTTGTCCTAGTGAACTAGGTTGTTCCCTCCTGGAGCAACCAGATTTTTGAAGAACCAGCAGTATGTGTGCTACCTGGAAACAGATTTATTTTGGGATGTTAAAGCCAAAAACATGCTAACCCAGAATGTAGCCACAGGAGCTGGAGTTTGACTATTAAATCATCAGCAAATGTGTATACTAAGGCTCAGAAAGTATTTTTACTTGTCTTAGTGGAATTCAAACTCAGTGTTTTTCATTAAGAGGGCCCAGCTTCACTGTGCAAGTTCAGCTCCTAGTTTCAAATCCCCTCTGTCTTGGGTGACTTTGCTCAATGCAAAGCTGTAGTTTTTGTTAAAAATTCTCCTCAATCCTTCCATTTTGTGTACCTTTTACACTGAAGAAATACTATTTGGGCTATATAATACTGAAAGCAGTGGTATGTGATAGGCTTCTTGTTGGTAAGTGCAGATAGTTATGACCACTTCTTACTGGAAGCAGATAGCTGAAACAGTGGGGGCATCCCTCTCAGATACAGAGGTGTGCCAGTCCGTGAAACAGCAGTGTTCTTGGTGGACTGGATTTCCATGGGCGTTGTGTGATGTGCCTGCCAATGAGATAGGAGAAAAAAAAAGGCAGCAGGAAAGTCTAAGATACAATGAAAGAAGCACAGGTTCCGGGGGAAAAATCATGAGAGGAAAAGACCTCATAATAGCCTACAACTTCCTCGCAAGAGGAAGCAGAGGGCCAGGCCCTGATCTCTTATCTCTGGTGACCAGTGACAGGACCTGGGGGAGTGGCCTGAAGCTGTGTCAGGAGAGGTTTAGGTTGGATATGCAGAAAAGTTTCTTCACCCAGAGGGTGGTTGGGCACTGGAACAGCTCCCCAGGGCAGTGGTCACAGCACCAGCCTGACAGAGTTCAAGAAGCATTTGGACAATGCTCTCAGGCACATCATGGGACTCTTGGGGATGGTGCTGTGCAGGGCCAGGAGTTGGATTTGATGATCCTTGTGGGTGCCTTCCAACTCAGCATATTCTGTGATTCTGTGATTTTATGACAGAGGCAGACTGTGCATTTGGGGAGTAACTGATGGCTAAAAGGATGCTTACAGCTGGGGGTAATGGCATAGTCTTGTGCTTGTGACTTCTGCAGTGCTTAGAGATACCAGTCTTTATCTTTAATTGTAGTGGAATGGAATTACATAAAAGATGGATGGAGTTACTGTGAGTTTCCCTTCTCTTGCTAATTGAAAGACCTTGCGGATTGGGATTTTGCCTGGTGTTTATAATAACATTTCTCAGCAAAAGTCTCAGAGAAATTTCATGTTTTGCATTGAAGCTCACCTAGCAGCTTACGGGTGAAGAAATGATTTTGTCATAAGCTGTAAATGGGGAAAAAGAGGTGAAACACAGATAAGAGGCTGAGGTAGGACCCGTAGCTGCTTAGGCTGCCACCCTCACTATTTCATCTCACTATTTCTCTCTTGCTTTCCTGTAGATATGGTTTCCTATTACATCCATGTAAGTCCTCCCTCACTCCAGCACATCTGCTTTCCCCAATGCCTTATTCTCTTTGATCACAAAGGGAATTATCCTTGGAGCTGTATGTTTAGTTTAAATACTAATTAGGAAGCTGTTCTGGGAGGACCAGACTTTGCAGGGAAGAGCAACAAGAGCCACTGCTTCTGCATGGACAGTGGTTTCCCTGCAGGCATCTGGGTCATAGTTGTAGGAACAAATCAGTACTATGAAAGGCCATGTGAAATAGCAGACTGATGAAGGAAGGTGAGTGCAGAGATTTTCTGTCTATCCTTCTCTATGCCATGAAGGACACATGAATTTCTCTAATGATCCAGACACTGAGAGCCAAAATGGGGGAGGTCTGATTTAAGGTCTTAATGTTATAACCTTGCATTTAAGAAGAACAGCATCATTTTGGTGTTTCTGCCTCAGTTTCATCTCTTGCCTCCAAAGGAATTAAAAGTAACCTGGCACATGCATAATGAAGATTGTCCAAAACACATCTGATGGTCTCTAGAACACAGGGATGCTCTTGATTTCAGAGCCACAAATCTTAGATCTCTTTCATCTTAGTATCACATTGTAGAAAAATAGTTAAGAGGCAGGAGTAATGAGGTAAGACAGAAGCTAGTGTTGTCCTCTTTTTTCTTCTCCTAATTTGAAGAAAACCCTTTTGTTTTATTTTATGGTTGTAGATGAAATTTGGAAATCTGACTTGCTTTTCTGTCCACAGCTCCATCAGGCACACTCTCAGTACAGTGCTCGTTTCTTATCTGCAGGTTCTTCTGTAAAATTCTTCTCTATTTCTTCATAAGAGATTTTCTCCCTACTATTTCTTACCCCTGCACCAGGTATAAGACAAACCCTTAGATGGCATTTTCATGTTTCATTTGATAAGGAGGACCTAAGAGGCAGTGATGGAAAAGCTGAAAATGGTTATTTGAAGGATGGATGTAGAGGCAGACAGTATTCAATGTCAGTGAGAAGGACAGCGAGCCTGAAGTACTGTTGGGTCAAATAGGCAAAATTAAGATATTTTGTTTTAGTAATACTTTGTCTTGGACATGATGTCTAGTTTCACATTGTAAAACTGAGAACATGTAACATAATCCAGTTAGTGGGTGAATAAAAAAATTAAACCATCATATTTTAATTTGTTTTCGTCTTACAACATTGAAGAATCAGTCTAACATCCTATGGGATATAAAAGGCACAAGTGTTCTGTGTGCTTTGATTACATGAATTCTCATATAATTTTGTAAACCCATAGTTTCAGACTTGTTAGAGACATAAATAGTCCAAAAATTTTTAAAATCTTAGATGTTTGTTAGCTAACAAAACATTGTAAGAGGTACATTTTGATCCTTTACCTATACCTATTGGAGATGCTGGTCTCAAATAAGATTTGCTTTGTAGCTTATTGCAATGAACCTCTATGTTGTGCTCTGTAGGAGATGCAAAACCCAAAAGACCACAGTTAATCGCTGAAGAGAGGGCAGTCATACCCAGTTACTTGCCCCTAAAGCAATCAGCCCTCCTGATAAGAACAAAGTTCTTTACAAACAGTGTCTCTATTCCCAGTTTACAAATGGGGAAGTAGAGGAACAGAAGCTGACTGCTAGATTTTGCCTATTACTGGTGTAAAACTGATACCCATGGTACTGCAGCCCATAGCTGCCAGCATACTCCCAGGGATGACAGTTTTATGTTTTGAAACATTATTTGAAACATTTATACCTCAATGCTAACTGTATTGGTAATGTTTTCCTTTAGCCCCACTCTTTTTTTTTTTTTTTAATGTGTGCATAAGACCACTTTAAATGTTATTAGTTTCATGGAAAAGGTAGTTCCACAGGATAGCTAAGGCTTTCCCTTTGGCCAGTGTTCTACGTTCTATTCTCTGTCCCTTTCTAACACTGGGGGAGACATGCACTGTTAGCAATACTCAGCTAGCTTTATCAGTATCTTTCATTATCTTATATGCCCCTCACGTATTTGCTTATATTCTTCTTGCAGTCACTATCCTGAGAGCTAGATCAGGCCTCTTTACCAGCTGACAATAAAGTTGGCAGAGATCCTGGTAACAAAAAGTCACCTGTAGGGGAAAGACAGCCATGAAATAAGATGCGAGAAGTGAGCAGATGGACAGGAACAGGGACATGCTGAGGGCAGCTGAGGATGTGCTGATTCAGCATTTCCTCCCTATGGGCTGTGCAGGCTGGTTTCTTCTCTGCAGCTGGAGCTGTCCTTCAGGATCTCCAGGGTGCTGGAGGTGGAAAGGCAGTGAAACTGCAGCCTTTTTGCCCTTGTGATGAATCCTCTGCAGTATACAGCCAACTGACTGCAGTGAAATTTATTCAGGAGCTGCAAATCAGCATAGCAACAGCCACAGTTGAGATTTGTCACACATCTTCCCCTCTGGGAATTATTGTGACCACTTCTAACAGAAACCTCCATAATCTGCAGCAAATCCTTTGTGTATTTAGGCAAGGAGAAGTACCAGGAAATGCCTTTTTTGCTGGCTTCTTACTAAGGCACTCGTGTTTGACTGAGTTGTAAGAAATGAAGAGCAAGCATCTCCTGTCAGTAGTCTCTATGGTGTAGTTGCAGTTCAGATTAAAGCCTTCCCAGTCCCCTCCTTACAATTTGCTTCTTGTTTCATGGGTGATTTTACTTCCAAAATTTCTCAAGTTTTGAGAACTTATGCTTGGAACGCTCACTAATGCTTTCTCATGTAAAGTTGATGAAGTAGCAGCATATTAAAGACTTTAAATCCACGTATTTTAAAGTTAGCCACATAAATCCATACTAAAGTACTTAAACTGTCACCTGTGAACACATGTTTTGTGTATGTGTATCTTATGACTACTAAGTACCTAGGTTTAGATTTTTTATTTATTTATATATATATATATTTTAAGGATTCTTTTGCCCTCCTGAAAGTTACATAGACATACAGAGCTATGGTGCTGAATTATATGACTCAAAAAATAGCAAAAGGTGACTTCATTGGTAAGTCTTGAAATGAGGATAAGAGGGACAACTTAAAACTGCATAATTACTTTTGACACTAAGGTGATTAAAAACTCATGAAGTCTTTAAGCTTGAGCTATTACATTGCCACCCTAAGCCAAAGATACCTGACTTTAAGCAAGTTCAGAGAAGGTAAGAGGCATGGGGCAGACTCTTCCTTACACACTGAATGACTAAATACCATATAACTGATTATACAGTCTGACTAGAAGACTTATCTCATACAGTGGGATGCACAGATATCTGGAATTCAATAAGTTAACCTAACGTTAGCGTGTGATTTAGCAACTGATGGCTTACACCATCTATTTGTCACTGCTCAAATCAACTTAAGATGCATGTCTTCTGAACATTTATGAGGATTCACTATGTGTATGCACATTGGGTAATTGCATGAACAGACTGGCATAAAAGAGACGACTGATCTGAATTAACAAAGCCATTTTGCTTTTTCCAGAGCTACAACTTTCACATTAGGTGCCTGTAAACAAGCAGTTGTAAATGGAGCCAGATATTCCATTTTGATGGTCCAGCTTAATGTCTTTGGATGTTCAACATCTAATTTAATTAATTCTTCATTTTGATCAGTAATGCAATTTTAGAACCTCAATTTCATTTTGGATGTGGTTGTTGTGAATCATACTTACTTTCTTCAACAATACAGAAATCTGCTTCTTTAGGTGAAACTCCATGTTTTAAATTGCTTTTAGGAAAGAGAAAGGTGAAAAGAAGAAAGAAGGCAAAGTGAAAGAGAATTTTAGTGTATTTTTCTACAGTGTGCTTACTAAAGCTTTTTCTTCCTCTGTTTTAAATATGATCTGAGGTCCTGTATGCAGTGTTAGTTCACAGTCTGGATTCAGATGCTGATGTCTAAGCAGTAATAAATAAGTTGAAATCCTTACCATCAGTTTACTATAGCTTAAATACGGAAGTATTCCCTTACAGCTGCTTACAGACTTTCTACAAAAATACTCTAGAGAGTGGGGTAATGAGGGTCTCCTTCAGTTATACTGGCCCCACTGATAGAGGTTCGTCAGGTGGTGATGGTCAACTTGTATTTCCATGGATACTAGAATTCCAGTTTAAGTGTATTGAGACCACAAAGATTTGATCTTTCCAGGCAACCATCAAGGAGGCAAAGGTTTGGATTGTTTTGGAGTATTCACAGAAAGGAGTCCTAAAGGATTCTAACTTGGTAAAATTCAAAGATGTATGTATTAAGAGAACTTGGTAAAATAATACCTTTTTGGTTCCTTTACTAAGCTCATTAGGCTTATTTCTGAAATCTGCCTAGCAGAACTTGTTGCTTGGATTTTAGTTGTGTCTTAACCTGGCTTACCATATAATTTCAAACAAATGCAGAACAGTTCTATTCCAAGGGCATTACTAGCACTCCTTCAGATGCTGTTTTTTAGAAATTAACTAAACTGTCTTAGGTTAACTAGATTGACTTCAGTGGCTGCCTTTGAAATCGATCTCATTTTTCTGCAGTTCAGTCTAACAAAAAACCCTACAGACCTTAAATATGAAATTAGAGAATCCTAGAAAAATGCTCCAAGAAAACTTGCCATCTGTAAATTACTTGAGGACTGACAAGTGATGACTCAACTTTACCAGCTGTGAAGTTGCAGTGTCCAGATGCCACTTTTTAAAACAGGAATAAGAGAGAGCAGCAGAAGTCCTGCACTAGAAAGCATCTTGAGACAATTATGCGAATTCCTGTCTGGGCTCATATAATACAATAATTCGAGACACCATATTGCATTCAGCACCACACTGCCCACCAACAAACATCACAAAATGTCATTATTCCCAGAAAAACTGATTGACTGATTGATTTATTGATTTTTAACAGCTTTTCCTTACTATATTTGGAAAATATTTATCAAGCAGAAAAGACATGTGAACCCACACTGCAGAAAGGGTGTTGAAATCCCATTACATTTTTACCTGCTGTTGTTTGACAACCTGCTTTTCTCATGTTAGCAGAAGAGAATGGGCTGTCCAGTTCACTGATTGTTTCTGGCTATTGAACCTTTAACATGGAAGCTTCAACTAGAGCAACAACTGCTCGAGCTGCATACAGTCAGTTCTCTGATTCTGGAATACACACTCTAACAGATGATTCAAGTCACTAGCCATCTTTTGTTAACAGGGATATTCTGTGTCAAATACCTAGAGCTTTTTATAGATTCTGCTCCTCCTTTGGCTGTCATGATGCTCTTTATGTCAAAGGAAAGCACTGGGAGACTCACCAGGTACTTAGTGAGCCGTCACTTCTTTCATGAATTACTGAAAAGCCTGTCTTTCAACATTTGTTCCCAAAGAAGGCAAGTTGTCAGGCTCAATCACTGATGGACGTAGGTCACTGAGGAAAAGAGGTGTGTGAAAAGGATACCAGAGACCATTTCTCCATAGCAAGTAGGCATTTTTTATGTATTCTTCCTGAAATTAAATGTTTTAAGACTTTTTAGCTCATCTGAAGCAAGCTGGAATACATGATTGTGGCGGTTTAGGCCAAAT
>VXAZ01005897.1:0-59632 GCA_013399875.1 Gymnorhina tibicen | reverse complement strand
ACTTCAAATTAAATTTTCCTTTTAAATTAAATGTTAAGAAGCACTAAGGAGTAACATGATGGTTGGGTAATTAGCCTTGTTTTGTTCTATGTCTGGAACATACACATAGAAAAAATATTTTGCCCTAACTAGATGCTGGCTTCCATACAAGAGTATCAGAATGAAATCTATATGCAATCTAGAGACTCTAATGGTTTCTCTTGGCTTTTAATCCAGCCAAACTGCAAATGCTTCACCTGGTATTTTTAGAATCAGAAGAAGATAACAGGTTTTGAATTCATACATGCATGGGTGAACCAGCATTTGCTGAAATACACTCAGTTCCTCTAATAATGATCAGAGAATAGAGAAAATACTCCTTTTCTTCCCAATATTTCCTTGGCAATGAGGTCTCTTCAAAGCTATGTAATTTCCAAATGGTTAAGCCAGCATCGTCTTAGCACCAGTGTTGCTTATTCAGTAACACATTAAAAATTTAAATGAAGTTCAATATCAATGTCAATTTGGTTTATATAAAAGATTTGATTTCTATTTTCTTATAGCAGCAATGATAGTCCAAGGTAATCAATACAGGGTTCTTTGGCTCTGCAGGACATAAACCTCAATGATTTTGTCCTCCAAAGTGCACAGAATATCTCTTCCAGAGCAATCCTTTATGAGTGAGGTGATGATCAATTTCTCAGCTATTTCAGACCAATCCTAATCAAGTATCTGTGCAGACCCTCTCTCTGTCTCTATGGTTTTGTCCAAATAAAAAAAAATAATTATGCAATGGTTTCATATCATGTGTCTGAAGTATAATTGTCTTTTTGTTTATCTGATATTGTAGAATAACCTTCACCTTCACCAACTCTTCCACTTTTGTTGACTGAATTCTGCTAACCCCAGGTGGCACATGAATGATGATATAAATTAAATTTGACATCTCTATTGACTGAGTCATTGAAAGACAAAAAGCAAACACTACTGATTTCCAAAATGTTATTTTTGTATGGAAAAAAATCACCCCTTATTTTTCTAATGAATAAAATTCTATTCAGGAGAAACTATTTCCTCTTATGAGAATTGGAATTACTGTAGTGATATCTCATGTGCCACTTCCCATTAAAATATTTGATTACATTGAATAAACACTCCTATGTTGCAGTTGCTCATAGGGATTATTCAGTCCACAATTTAACGTTTGTGATGCTGTTATGTTTTTGGGGTTTTTTAAAAGTTTACCTTAAGTAATTTATGAGGCATTATTGCTGAAATTAAAGACAGGATTGTTCTGCTTGTGCTGAAGCTCAAACTGTTGCAGTCATAAAAATCAGAAGTATTAAACATCTATCTCATATATCTTAGACTTCATTTTTGCCAAGTGTGATGTCCAGATGCCATATGTACTTTTTGCTCATTCTTCTGAAAACATCTATTAAACCTGCCTGTTATAAAACTCTGCATTTTCAGTTCACACATAGTCAGATCTCTTTGGTATCATCAGCTAAATACTCTGGGGATTTAGCATGTTTCACTTAGCACAGCCTATATCCACTGCTCTTATTGAATATTTTCTTTGTGGAGAAAGCAAGATATTTTTTCTCCAAATGCTTCTTCCAGGGCTAAGTACCATCAAGAAACTTTGCACAAAACAAATAAGGAAGACCTCTGTATTTTTCTATAGTCAATAAGAAAGGAAAGAAGAAACAATTTTCTGAAGTATGGAAAGAACAAGGAAAAGACAGAAAAAAACCCTCACTCCAGAGGATAAAGCAAAGGGGCAAATAAGAACAGCAGAAAGAAGAAAAAGAAAATATGTCTTGCAGCCTGTCATAACCTCCTGGAAAGCAGAGTGAATTGCAAAGCTTTCCTATAAGGAAGCAGCAAACAAATGACTGCTTTCCAGTGTCTATCATTTACATGCATCTCTTGCTTAAGTACTTTTGAAAATCCCACTCAGAAGATGACCAGAAAATTAACAGATAAAAGGAAATTACCGTCAAAAAAATCAAATAAAATCTCCAACTTAATAATAACAGCACCCTCCACCCTACTTCAGACCCTGCTCACATCTAATCAAACAAAAATGCATCACAAGTATGGCAGGGTGTAAAGAAAAGAAAAAAAGAAAAAGTAGAATGTACCAGACAATATGTAACCTGAAATCACCCTGGCATAGGTAGCTGTTCTGAAACAGTTTTTATTTACATGACCACATAGTATTTCCCACAGGATCCCCACCTCATTTAGGTACTGTTTACTGGAAATAGACATGATTATATGTTTCAGACAGCTAAAGTTCAATTTGCAGGGCTCCAAAGTGTTGGTAGTTGAAACTGAAATCAGTGGGAGCTTTGCTTTGAATTAAACTTCTGGGAAAGTACTAAGAAAACTGGAAAAAAAAGTCATCTTCTTAGCTTCTTGCATAAGATATAAAACCTGGTCAGCATTTTCAGACGTGCTGCCTAACATTGGTGACCAAGTTCCCTAGTGAAGTGGGGATAATATAACATCATCTCAGAAAACGATTGTAAGGATAAATTTGCTCACAGCCTGGAAGAGTGAAAATACTCTGAATGAGGACTCCAGAATCAAACTCTTATGAAAACTAATAATACTTTGTTTGTTAAAGATTTGCTTGCTATAGAACAAACAGGACTAGACAGGAAAGGCATAGAGCAGGTAGATCTAGATAAGACTCCACAAATAATGAAAATAAATAATAATAATTAACAACAAACAAACAAAACAAACAAAAAAAGTCAAAAAATGTTAAATTTATCTGTTTCAGCATTATGTAGAAATGACTGCAGGCAACCATCCTGGACAGAGAAGTGAGCAATTTCATTAGCTGCCTTCTGTTTATGATACATAGTAACCATGCATTTAGTGCTAAGCATATGTCCCTCACAGTAGTAATTTTTCTCCATAGATATGATATTGACTGTTCAGATACGTGACAAAAATTTCATAGAAACATAGAATTCTTTGTGCTGGAAGGCACTTTAAAAGATCATCTAGGCCAATGCCCCTCTCATGGACAGGGACACCTTCCACTAAACCAGGTTGCTCAAAGCCCCATCCAACCTGGCCTTGAACAGTTCCAATGACAGGGCATCCACAACTTCTCTAGGCAGCCTGTTCCAGAGAACCACCATAGTAAAAAATTTCTTTCTTATGTACAATCTAAACCCGCCCTCTTTTAGTTTTAATGCATTACCCCTCGTATTCTTAATACACATCCGTGTAAAAAGTCTCCATCTTTCTGATAAACCCCCTACAAGTATTGAAAGGCCACAATAAGTTCTCCCTGGAGTCTTCTCCAGGCAGAAAACCCCAAGCTCTCTGAGCCTTTCTTCATAGGAGAGGTGTTCCATCTCTGTTTGTATCCCTTTACTGGACATACTCTAACATGTCCATATTTTTCTCATACTGGGGACCCCAAAATAGGATGCAGTACCACATCTAGGCCCTCACAACATCACAGTAGAAGTGGAGAATCTCCTCTCTTGACCTGCTTATCACACTGCATTCAGGATGAATGGGCTTTCTGGGCTGCAAGCACACATTGTTGGCTCATGTCCAGTTTTATATCCACCAGTATCCCCAAGTTCTTCTCCGGAGACCTGCCACCAATTCATTCATCACCCAGTCTGTACTGATACTGTGGACTGCCCCGATCAAGATGCAGGACCTTGCACATGGCCTTGTTGAACTCCATGGGCTTCACATGGATCCACTTCTCAAGCCTGCCGAGGTCTCTCTGGATGCCACCCCTTCCCTGAAGCTTGTCAACTGCACCACTCAGCTTTGTGTCACCCAAAAATTGCTGAGGGTGCACTCAATCCCACGGTCTATGTCATTAATGCAGATGTGGAACAGTATCAGTCCCAGGATGAATTCCTAAGGGACACGACTTGTTACTGATCTCCACTTGGATATTAAACCACTGACTGTAGCTCTTTAAATGTGGCGATCCATCCAATTCCTTACCCATGGAATAGTCCACCCATCAAACCCGTATGTCTCCAGTCTTCCTAGAAGGATGTTGTGAGGGACCATGTAAAAAGTCTTACAGAATTTGAGCTGTATAGCATCAGTTGCTCTTTTATCCACCAATGCAGTCACACCATTGCAGGCCACTACACTGGTCAGGCACAATTTGTCCTTTGTGAATCCATGTTGGTTGTCTCTGATCACCACTTATGTCTTAGCATGATCTTGCCAGGCACAGAGGTAAGGCTGACAGATCGGTAGCTCCCAGGGTTCTTCTACTTACCCTTTTTTCAGTATGACCATGATATTTCCTTTTTCCCAGTCACCTGGTACTTTGCCTGACTGCTGTAACTTTTCAAATACCAGAGAGTGGATTGGAAGCGTTGCCTTTCCCTAGGCTTAGAATTAAAAGCCAAACACGGTTAGGGGGGAAAAAAGGATTTTAGCTCTGTATTTATTCAAGGATCCTTTGGTGCATCACATCTATGTAGAAAACACGCCCTAGTGCACACTGAGAATGCACACCTGAAAGTGCCCACCCACCCTCAAGTGTGTGTGTGTGTGTGTGTGAGCACCTCCGATGCCTCGCGTATACAGTTATAGACCTTGCACATTAGCATATCTATCCAAGATTCCCCAGTGAGAGGCTCAAGAGAAGCCCCCGTCTTGAGGAACTTTCCCCCTGGAGGGGCCTATCTTGGTTTACAGAATGTGTTCTGGAGAGGACCTTGGTGTCTGGGGCTTTCTGACACAACTGCGGGGTTCCCAAGATGTTTGATCTCTTGGCTTAACGGAACTTTGGGTCTAAGCTAGTTATCAAACTTGGGGAATTACAAGTATGTGGGCTAAAAGCACTAAGGATATATGCAAAGCTGTATGAAAGGTTATAGGAGAAGGGTATATGAAAGGGGTATATGAAAAAGCAAAAAATCATCATGGCATCAGAAGTTGTAGCAAAAATTTCTTCAGGAACCTGGGGTGCATCTCATCGGGTCCCATGCCTTGTGTATGTTCAGGTTCCTCAGACAGTCTAGAACTTGATATTCTCGTATGATGGGTTGGACTTCATTCTCCCATTCCCTGCCTTTAGGTTCAGGGACTCAAGAGAGTTGGGAAGAGTGACTGCTTAGAAAAAAATGAACTACCTCAGGGTTCTCCATATCACTTGTCACCAGATACCCTGTGTCATTTGTTGAGGGAGCCCAATTTTCTTTTCTTTTTCTGACTGATGAAACTGCAGATTCTCTTCTTACTATTCCTCACTTCTCTTGATTTATTTCCAGCTGGGCCATAGCCTTCTGATCCCATCCCTACAGTTTCAGGCAGTTTTGCTATGTTCTTCCCAGCATGCACATCCCTACTTCCACACCATAAGCATTTCCATCTTGTATTTCAATTGGACCCAGAGGTTTTTCCCTCTGCCATGCTGACCTCCTGCCTTATCATTCTTGTAGTCTGAGTTGAGTCAGTCTTCTGAAGTGTTGTTTACCAGTGTGGCATTAGCTATAATAGACTTTTTTTTTTGCCTTTGGGACTACATCTGTATGTCCTAACTTGGAAAAGAAATTTAAAATCAATGTACCAAATTTTCCTGTCAGTACCAATTAGTAGCTCAGGTACAGAGATAAAAGCATTAAAGTACAATCCTTCTATTTCTAATCTTGCACAAGCACAATCATTCACTGACACTAATACGAAATTCAAATGTCTGTGTTTTGTTTCTAGGGAAATGAGCATTTTTTTCAATTTATAGGTGCTCTAAATACAAAATAAATCATCCAATTTTACAACAAAGCCAGCAAGAATTTTAGAGGAGTTAAAGACAGTTTTTCAGTGCCATTTTTACAAAGGAAATCTATGCAAATACATACAAAGAGAAATATTCTCTAGTTTTGTTTACAATAGGCAATAGAACAGACATCAGACTGATTTGAGAAGGTAAACCACAGCTTGTAAAATTTTTCCTGGTACATCTAATGCAAGGACTGCAGGGTGTCTATTCTATAAGCCGTAGCATATATTTATTTATCTTTGTCTATACATAGGAAGGGCAGCACTAACTTCAAATAAGCTAAAAATTTCCCTACACTCCTTAACATTATCATCCATTGTTCAACTCCTTCTCAAATTAATTTTAACTATTTGATGGTTTAAGATAGATGAAAAAATGGCAAAAATTCCTCCAGTCCACTGACAGTTTGGGCCCAACAAGTAAGAATAAATAATTTCATGATCCTAAAGCACCCTGTCTGACTTTTAGCGCTTCCAAAAACACCTACCAATGCAGTAAAAGGAAGGAGGATGAGGTGGTGACAATGAACTTTGTAAAGATTTTGGCAAGCATTACAATGGAGAAGGAAGGTGAGTGTACAGAGCAGGTATCTTTCTCCATCTGACAACTGACACAGAAAGACTCCATGCTACCAAGTGACCTCCCCTTGATTATCTCTTTCCTTTTCTCACCCTTCTCTATCTGTAATTTGGTCATTCCCACCATCTGTTAAACTGGGCAAGAATGGTGATAACAGCTGATCGACAACCTCCCTGTGGCTTCCAGGCAGATACTGCTTACACAGCCAAAACCAGTTCAAGTATTTGTTCAAACAAGGGCAATAAATTTCATTTATTAATTTCAGCTGAATGCTTAGCACAGATTTTAAAGTCATTTGTGGGATTCTTAAATGATAGTTCAGATTTTACACTATAGATCATAACTGTATATTCCATCTTAGTACCAAGGTAATAAAATCTTTGAAAAGTGTCTTAGAATTCTAAACTCATTGCATTAACCTACTTATTCTTTATAAGCACAAATTAAAGACTGTCTATTCAAATTCCAACACTGAAACAATTATCAAATAAATTAAAACTAAATTTTATCTCTTCAGAAAGGATCTATAAAGGAGATACGCTAATTTCAAACTGCATTTACATCATCTATATCTTGATGCAGTTCCATTAATTTCCATGTATTTTTCTGAAATTTTAGGCATTTCAGGGAAAAGCAAAAAGAGTTCAGAGTCTATACAAAAAGAGAAATTAATTGACAGTCACCTGGAAAATGTTTTCACATTGCAAATTCTCACTTTTTCATTCAAGACAATATCAAAAATAACAGTGGCAGCATAGTAAAGTTTCAAAACATGGGGAAGAACTAATTATTTCTTCTTACTTCTAGTAAATTATATGTTTATTTGCACACGTATTCAACTCAGTTTTGCTCTCTAACCAGACCTAAAGATTTGTAAGCAGCCCTTGACTTAATTTGCCCATTGGTTTTTTTATTTTTTGTTATTTTTAACAGTCAGTTTGAGTGTTAAATTTGGATACTTCTCAATACAAAGAAAAATCCTTTTAATTGCACAGATGTTATACCTTGAACTGGGATTTGTTTTCATATTTTTAGGATTTGTGAAGAATTGAAGTAGAGAGGACAGGACTAGTAAACGTAACTATTGTCTGTGCATTCATCTAATTGCAAATTTTAAGTAAATATCAGGAGAAATAAGCTACAACCCTGAAAGCTTAAGTTGTAACCTCTATGTTATATAATTTTCAACATATATATTTGCTAAGAAGAGTGAAAGTGGTTTTTAAGCTTTGGGAAACCAATCAAGTTGTCTTGCAAATCTGCAGGACTTAATACAGGTTTAAGGAATTCATAATCTATCAAAGTTAAGCTTACTTCCCTACATGTCATAATTTCAGATCATGCCACTCTGGAAGTTAAATACTTCTCTGAAAGCATCATACACCATTCTATAGTGCTTCTGTAGTGCTTCAAAGATCATATTTAACTCAGTAATGCAAACACAGCCATTTCTTTAGATACTAATTTTAACATCAGTACTATAAATCCATTTACAGGGTGAATTATTAAACATTCTAAATTCAGATCACATCTGATACCACTTCCACTGACTGACCAGGCAGGTGTTCGGCTGTTTAAAAGAACAGGAAAACATAAGTCACTTATCTTCCTAAGTTGTTATGTAACATGGGATTAAATCCTTAAAACACATTTCTGAACCTGATGCTTTACTTTAGTCAAGTAATTTTAAAATGCTCTCCACATAAGGCCTCGAAGCTTCAATACCTTTGAATTTCTTTAATTTTTTTTCAAGTAGTGAATATATTGTCTCCTAATGAATGGTAACTGTCAATATCACAATATGATAGCATTCAAATATTTGTTATCTGCAAATGCAGAACATCTGCTATTTTGTCACTTAGCAACAACACTATGCAATAGTTTGCCCTCTCTGCTCCCCCCTTCATTATTATGCAAAATACGTTCAGGACAAGAAATGCTTGGAGAAAAATTGTTCCAGCACTGAGATATTTTGACACAAAAATCTTTTCTCATCAAAGATGAAAAGTACCTTGTCATTCATTTCTAATTACAGCCTCCGTTCTGTCAGTACAGAAGGATGCCAACTCCCCACGGTGATGTCATACACTGACATTTACAAAACTACACTGGACTTTGTCTCCTCTTGGTGTTTGCCAAAATCAGTCAGTGCCAGCACCGATATACATTGATAAAGGGAATTTAAAATTATGAGAGTTAATTGTGTTTAAAGTCAAGGAAACTGCATTATGCTTTCTGATATTAATAGCTACTGAATCATCTAAAACAATGGAAAAAACTTCATTTCATATTCCTATTCTGAGATGCTAAGACATTAAACTGCAATGACAACAGAGATTTCACACTCCAAGAATTAATTTGAATAGATGTAAACTTATTAAAGATTAAAATGAACTATTTAGTGTTCTGCAATTAGTGTTAACATCCAGGCTAAAACCACCAGAGGAGAAATACCAGAATAGAAGTGGCAACCATGTGAGAATGTAAAGCCTCTGAGAAATTCTAATGCTGGCCAAAACAGCATTAGAGAGTCTAATTCAGACTAATGATGAAGCCATATTAGCATAAATCAGAAAAAGAGATAAATAAATCCCCCTGATTAGCTTTACTTAACATAAAGTCTCTTATTAATTTTCTGAAAGTAATAGAAAATACTTGTAATTGTATGAGTCTAAGATAGAAGTTTATTTTATATCTTATTAGGAATTATTTACAGCTGTCAAGATAACCAGAGTAACAAGAAATTTTTTGCTCTTGACATAATTGTCCAATAGGCATTCTTGATAATTTCAAGACCTTGTAATTAAGAAATCCAACTATGGAATTATTGTAGGATCTCCAAGTTAATAATGAACCCAGCACAGATATGAAACCTATTTAGAGTAACTTATGGTTCATAATATTTTCATACAATAATAGAATCATAGAATACATGTTGGAAGGGACCTCAAGGATCACCTAGTCCAACCTTTCTTGGAAAAATCATGGTCTAGTCAAGATGCCCTTGCACTCTGACCAGCTGAATCTTAAAATTATCTAGTATTGGGGAATCTACCACTTCCCTAGAAATGGCTTACTCTTCTTATTTTTAAAAAATGTTCTTCTTGTGTCCAGTTGGAACTCCTCAGGAGATGGTAATCTTTAATGTTAAGGAAGAGACTTTTCTCAAGGAGACCATGAGATATTAACACTTAATCTTAGAGTATGCATGTGTGTACAGAATACTTTGCTTTCAAAAATCAAAAGCATCAGTGTTTTGTTAAATGACATTTAATAAAGGGCAAAAAGAAGTTTTTCACCAAGGTAGTAATACTAAAATTTCTACCCTGATTCTATTGTAAATTTTTTTGTTGTTGTTTTTGGGGGTTTTTTTCTCTCAGTTGCATCAAAACAAAAGGTTAATAAAAATTTCTAACAGATTGTAGAGCTTTTCAGTTTTTTGTTGTTTTGTTATTTTGTTTTTTTTTTCACTGAACAATGCCAGTTCTTGTACATCACACAAATTAATATATACTTTTGCTGAAAAATCTGTGGCAGTAACAGAATCCCTGAAGGACTTGCACTTAAGTTCAATGATCCTTATGGGTCCTTTCCGTTGGGAAAACCTATTCTGAAGACTATGAAGGCATAACCTTGAAAGAAAAATAAAAAGTGGGGCAAAATCAAATGTCTATTGAAGAGTCACATTTTTAATCCCTATGATTACACTTTCTATCTAAATATTCTTGCTGCAACAGGAAAATCAATCTAAAATGCACAAAACCTATTGAATCTGTTACATGGATGATGATCTCTTTGGAAATGGCACTGAACAAATCCCATTTTATTATACAGAAGTACCTGGGGTTTTTTAATAAATATATATATACACATAAATACTCTGAAGTGTCTGACTTATCATCTAAACCTCACTTATTAGATGGGTATCAGACTGTCTGTATAATAGAACATAATATATATATGAGTGCCATAGAACAGCTTGGTTACTACTGCCAACTTGTATACTGGGGACAACTGCACGTAATCCAAGGGTTGTGTTTTGTTTGGGGTTTTTTTAATTAGTATTCTTCAGTTTTATTACATTCCTTCCACAGACCATTCTTTAGGCAAAGAAAGATTTGAGGTTCTGTAGTGTAGGTGTGTGTCTTTGTTGAACCGTCACCTCTAGAGTGGTCAAGCAGATCAACACTCCTGCACAATTTAGTGTCATCTGGGGACTGTTTGAGAGGGCACTCAATCCTCTTGTCCAAGTCATTTATAAAGATATTAAACATGACTGGCCCCAGTACTGAGCCCTGGGGAACCCCATTGTTGACCTGCCACTAGCTGGATGTAGCACCATTCACCACCACTCTCTGCACCTAGCCATCCAGCCAGTTTTGAACCCAGTGAAGAATGGACTTGTCCAAGCCGTGGCTTGCCAGCTTTTCCAGGAGAATGTTGTGGGAGACAGTATCAAAGGCTTTACTGAAGTCCAGGTAGACAACATCCACAGCCTAGTGCACAGAGCCACCCCACTGCTTCTCCTTCCTCACCTGTCCTGTCTGAGGAGCTTGTAGCCATCCATTGAAGCACTCCAGTCATGAGTCATTCCACCACGTTTGTGTGATGGCTATTATGTCACAGCTTTCCTACTGCACAATGGCTTCCAGCTCCTCCTCTTTATTGCCCATGCTGCATGTAGATGAACTTCTGCTGGGCTGTCAATCTCACTCCCAGCACTGGCCTGTCGTTCATGGCTCATCTCTAGCCAACTTGATCTTATCTTCTTTCCCCTTCCCCCTTCAAACCTAGTTTAAAGCCCTCTCTGTCATCCCTGCCAACCCATGGGCTACAGTCAGTCCTTTTCCCCCTTTTAAGCAGGTGAATCCTATCTGTGTCCAGCAGGCCTGGTGCCACGTAAACATGCCCACAACTGGAAAAACTAAAATTCCACCAATGGACCACTCTTTAAGCCATGTGTTGATCAGGTGGGTTCTCCTTCTTGACTCCTCACTTCTTCTTTCCTATTGAAGTGATTGAAGAAAAGAGCACCTGTGCTCCTGTCTCTTCAACCAGTCATCCCAGTGCCATGTAATTCTTTTGATTGCCCTAGGACTTCTCAGCCTTGTCACTGCTGACCCGGACAACCAGAATTTGGTAATAGTCAGAGAGCTAAATCAGTCCACGGAGCCTCCTAGTACTAGAAAGAAGATTTCACAAACACAAATCAGTCTACCCATGTCACATATATCTGATGTATATATGAAAGAAAACCTTCATTGAGATTCACACAAACTGTAGCAGTTGTGAAAAAACAGCACTCAGTAACCATGAATGGTGCAAACAGCAGTGAAAATAACTTTAGAGTAAAAATACAGTTTTATTATCTTACAACACTGATTCTGGTTTGTGAGTGTAAATGCATTGCATTGATTTTTCTAATCTTTGCAAACAAGCAACTCAACTGAGTTACAAGACATTTCATTTTAAAAATAAACACAGTTATTACATTATTAAAATCTTAAGCTATTCCCAGCACTTCTATTTTCCCAGTGCTAACCATTTGAAAAGCTATATCAAATAGACTTCTTGCAATTTAAACTTCTAACAAATGCCCAAAAGGCACTAGGTACTAGAACTTCTTAAATAAAAGTATCATGATTTTTTAATTAGTTTTGTTAAAAAGAAGGCTCCCAGAAGAAATGTCTGTTGCATCTCTAACTCAGCTGTGGTGACAAGTGCCAAGACATACATAGCAATTTTATTTCTCACCCAACATAATCAGTAGTGGTCATGAATTCCAGGGTAAACAATCTCTTGTTGCAGGGGTTACAAAGCTGTTCAGCACAGATAGCAATACAGGAAATGGAAACCTATCAACCAGAACTAATGTAAGACAGTGAATTCCCTTTTCCACCCCCATAAATTGACACCTGGTAAGTCCTACCTCTGAAACTCTTCTAGCTGAATTATAAATCAAGGTACATGTTATTGTAGGAGGTGAAATAAAGGTATAGATTACTTTAGGGAGAGGAAGGGACTTCAGGAACTATTCCTGAGAACAACCTGTCATGAACTCAGGCATGTATTTTGGGATTTGCACTAAAGCAGCAATCAGTGTAAATTAAATACATGACACTTACCCAAACTTTTTATAGCGTTAAGGCTCTGAAGCCAGGTACTTCCGTGTGTTACATAAGAAGAAAACAGCCACATCTATGGCAGATTCTGGCCAAAAGAAAAGCTCTTTAAGGGTTACTTTAACTAATGCAATCATGATAAAGAGAATTAGCTCTTCACCTAAAAGATAAGGCATTCAAATAACCTGTGGAAATGTCAAATTTTGCTCCTAATATTAGGGTCCTAAAGGAGGAACCACTGCATTACATCAGGCCATAATTCTTGTTACTGATCTAACTTTGTCTTCTTTATTGGACAAGGTCCAAATTCTGAGTGGGTTTTGAGGCGTAGAGAAGTGAAGAAATAGTGGTGTGTTTGCCTAAATTAGAATGCTAGAGAAAAAAAAGAAACATTAACTAAATAAACCAAGTGAAATTAGCTCCATGATTAAGTGGAAGCTAAATAGAAAGGAGAACTGAACAGAGAATAGCCCTGTGAAGAAGGGCTTGAGAGTGTTGGTGGGTGAGAAACCGGACATGACCCAGCAATGTGCACTTGCAGCCCAGAAAGCAAACCACATCCTGGGCTGCATCCAAAGCAGCGTGGCCAGCAGGTCAGGGGAGGTGGTTCTGACTCTCTGCTCTGCTCTGCTCTGTTCTGGTGAGACCCCATCTGATGTACTGTGTTCTGCTCTGGAATCCTGAGCATGGGAACGACCTGGACCTGTTATAGTGAGTCCAGAGGAGGGCTGAAGCACCTCTCCCATGAAGACAGGCTGAAAGAGTTGGGGTTGTTCAACCTAATCCAATGCTGTTTTATGAATGTTGCTTGGCAGCTGTTTCATTTGAATTGCTATTGTTTTGCTCTGATATATGTAGAAGAGAATTTGTATTAGAGTGAGATGAAATGAAGATACTTTTCACAAGTCCAAGTAGACTCTAAATTTCCTAAGGGGAAAAGACCGTTGAAACAAAGTAAAGTTTATAAGAATTTGCTTTTTCAAAACCTGTCAGATTAAAAGCTCTTACATAACTCTGCTAATATAGAAAAATCTGGACACATTACTTGCTCTTCAGTGCTCTTAGTGACATTAACCTACTACAATTTAATTTGCAATTCAAAACAGAATTATATTCGATTAACTTAATTAATATTTTATTCATTTTTAAAAGGCACTTTTAGACATAAGGAGGTTGGTATTAGTTACATACAGTAATTTTAAAGTCATCCGCAGTGTTTTAAAGGTGCTGTAAGTCTGTAGCTGCTAAAGAATTTTAAAAAAACCCCAATAAATTTCAGAAACTGAAAAATGTGTAAATGAACGAATATTGGGTTTCAATTCATTGCAGTCATTAGGGCTGACTATCTATCTACTGTCTGTTGTTTTGTTGTTTTTGTGGGGTTTTTTTGAATTAAATTAAAATCTTCCTTTGAAAACGTAAGAATTTAAATTTTTGAAATGTATGTTGGTAGCTCTATTTCATATCTTGTTGGGTCCAAATCTTCGAATCCCTTGTCAAACAAGCTATTCACATGTATTAAAGGAAGAATGTACTAAATTGAACTCAGAATTTTTTTATTACTATTATTCATAAGAAAACATTTCCTAGATATTTATTACTCTATTCTTGAGCTAAATCCAATTACATTTACGATGTATGGCATGTTTCAGTATTTGACAGGAAACAAAATTGCTGACAAAGAAACAAAAAATAAATAAAATGCTGTCTCACATCTCAAAGCACAAATGACATTAAATACCAATTCCATTCCAGAGTAAATACATTTGATTAGCACAACGACTTAAAGGAACGATTTGTTTTGCAAGATGCAGTAAATCTGCCATTTATTCACATATTGATAATCACTCTAGCTGAATTGCATAAAGAACACAGAAATTAGGGGAAAGATAAGCAAATGCAAATTGGTTATCACAAGGTAAATACACTCTAATGAATTCTCTATCCTATGTAAGCAACATTATCCCCATCACTCTACTTTGATCTTAAACCAGTGAATATAGTCACATAGATGCTTAAGAATGACTTTAAGTCAAAACATTTACAGAACAGACTTTTAAACTTCTCCTGTGAGACCCTAAGAGACTCTGTAGCACCCAAATCAATACGTACTGCTTCTTCTTTCTTGTCTACAGTGTTGCGGTTACCTCTACACTCGCTTCCAGCAGGTTCAGAGCCCTCCAAAAAAACTGCCTACACCCTTCAGCTCACTGACTTTCTAGGATCTTCTCTTTCTTGCAGGGTTGTCATGGTTTAGCATAGCTTGTTTTCAGTTAAGGAGAAATTCACCAGCCACAGAAGTGATTTTTTTGCGAGGAGCTGCTGACAGCTTCCTCCAGACCCGACAAAACCCATCATCTGGCTACTTTGAACATTGACAACTCTGTTAAGCCACTTAAGAAAGCTGAACACCCCGCTGTGAACCACATTTAAGTATGAACAAACCCTGGGAAAGCTCTCTTGCTTCCGGCTTTTGGACAGGTAACTGGGGGGCCTGTGCAGCCTGGCTGGGCTGGCCCGCAGCGTGCCTCGGCTGAGATCTCAGCCGCTCCTGCTCCGCTGGCCGATGGCCGGATGAGACCACATGTCCAACAGCGAGAGACAAATTCCAGCTTCAAGGCCCGGGTAAGATTAACCCCTTCAGTGCTGTAAGCTTCCCCAGAACAGATGAAACCTACAGACATCAATCCTCTCCCAGGTCAGAGGAAAGGAAAAGGTGAAGGCACGTGAAGAAAACACCATAGAGACACCAAAGTCAGTGAAGAAGGAAAAGCCGAAGCCCAGAGAGAGGAGAAAGAGGAGATGCTGCAAACGTAGAAGCTTAAAATCTTTCGTAAGCNGATTAACCCCTTCAGTGCTGTAAGCTTCCCCAGAACAGATGAAACCTACAGACATCAATCCTCTCCCAGGTCAGAGGAAAGGAAAAGGTGAAGGCACGTGAAGAAAACACCATAGAGACACCAAAGTCAGTGAAGAAGGAAAAGCCGAAGCCCAGAGAGAGGAGAAAGAGGAGATGCTGCAAACGTAGAAGCTTAAAATCTTTTGTAAGCCTACGGTGATGGACTATGATACATCAGAGTACCCCTGTAATTCATGACAAGCAGGGCGGGAGGGAGAGTGGTGGAGCATTCAAACTGCAGCCATGAGCAAATGTACCTGTGCTGAAACAAGCAAATGTTGAAGTAGCTGTGATCCAATGAAAAGCCTGAACAGAGAGAGATGAGAGCGATGAAGACCCTTGCCCCAAGGGAAGTAGAAGATTTCTGTTCCCGGAGATTAAGATGATCCCAGAGATGGATGAAGAGAATCTTTGCTTCTGAACAGCTCATCCTTAAAATGGTACCCCATTAGCTAAAGATTGAACCCTCAAAAACAGCTGTGGGGAAAGCTGTACGACAAGGGAAGGGACTTTCACATGCAAGCAGGAAACCATTTTCTGGGCGGCTGATTAGCCGTGACATTGATGCCACGAGAGAACTGTTTCTTGTGGAGAAGCCTCCATGGCATGACAAGAGAGACTCCTCTCCCTAAGTGAACTGAAGAAAGACTAGTATAGAGGTGGTAAACTGACTGAAAAAATCCCAAGTTTTGTCTCTACATTGTCAGTGGGAAAAGAAAGAGGGGGGGAAGGAGAAGTTTTCTGAAGGTTTATTCTGACTCTTATTATTTTTTTCTTTTAGTTCTGTTAATAAAGCTTTCTTTATATTCTTTAAAGTTTGGAGACTGCTTTGCTTTCTCCTAATCCTTATCTCACAGCAGGAAAATAAGTAAGGAATGGATGCGAACTAAACCACCACACTAAATTGGTGTTTCCGCCCGGCTACAAACTGAACCCTCCACAAGGGTAGAAACCAAAATCTGGTACAGAAGCAGCAGAAGAGAATAACAGGCAAGCGGGATTGCTCTCAGTCAGGGTGCTCATGTTCCACTTACCAGAGAAAACAGTAGCTGGGAAAGTGGCAATGGAACTGAATGTCATGCGGATTACCCAGCACAGTCAGAGAGCCTGTTTGCCCAAACGCCGACAGTCCTAGAGGAGAAGATGCCAGCAACTGCTAGATTAAATTGTAGACAAGGTAATTACCAAGGAGGTGAGCCTGAAAAGAAGGACAAAAAGCACCATGGCAGTTTGAGAATGCTGGAATCACCCTGTCACGATTGCAATCTCTCTCTAGGGCTGGCTGAGCATCCTCACCATGGGGGCCACAGGGAGCCACCTGCAGTCTGGCAATACAGATTGCAACACAGGAATCACACCTTGTGTGTGCACCCATGGTAGTTGGATGGGCTCATATGGGTGCAGGCAAAGCCAGACCATACAGGCAGTTGTCTCAAAGTGTCAAATTCCCTCTTTCGGGAATTAGTTATAAAAGGCTCTTCAGAAATTTGAAGGGGTTTCTTACAATTTTACGGTTGTCCACCATTGTGGTTTATCTTCTGTATTGTGGATACTGATCCTGAATATGTGGTCCATTGATAGTTGGTTAATTATGAGTCATTAATAAATCAACAACCATTTGGAACCAGGTTTGATATAAACCACTGTGAGCTGAGCAGTTTTTATGTCCAACATTGTTATTGACTTCATGCTCGAAAAGTATGTCTTTGAACAAGGTCTAAACATATAGCAGAGAAGGAACATTCAGGAGTTGGAAAAGGGAGAACATTTTATAACTCAATGTTAAACAGAAGCTTTCAACAGCGGACTGAATTGTGGCGAGAGAGTAAAGGTTGTTGAAATCAGAATAATGCAATAGAAGAGACGAATATAACTATGTAGTGATAGATATATAGTATGGCTGGATCAGAAGGTGACTACAGCCTTGACCACACAGGTATAGTCCCTCAAAGTAGGTGAAGGCTCTAACAGTTAAACAGGATTCAAATTTCACCAGTTGATTGAGGTATGTCGGTGTGGAGAAACTGCTCTTTGAAGACAATCCAAGTGATGAGAAAATGTTTTTGTGATGAGAACTGTGAAGTTCTCTTTTGCTGACTACAAGGATGCAATTTCTTCAGTACTTTGTATTAAAAGACTTACATGTTAAGGGTTGAATGCATAATACAAACAGCACATACACTAAATAATACTATTTCACACTAAACCCAGGTTGTATTTATTAAGTTTGACAGAGTTACAACATGAAATACTGTTATACATTCTCTGCATACCCCATTTTGCAAAACCTTAAGATGACTTCCTCAACATGACGCCGTAGTTGCCAAATGAAGTTTAAAGTGTAATATTTGGCCAATTCATCCCAACTAGGCATCCCAGATTCCTTTTATTGACAGATACCCTGGGGATGATTTAGATGTTGGTTGAACTGAATTACCTTCTGCTATTTCTTTTTACTCATTATAAACAGAGACTCAGTAATGAGGCTCAAAGCCAAATGCCTTAGGCATGCAGTGAAGTGTATGGAAGAAGAGCGACTTCTTTTTCAAGATTTTCTTTTTAAAAATTAGTATCTTGGATTGGCTGCTTCACAAATGACAAGTTTTTATAAGCAAAGTTAGCAATACATAAATCATGATCTCTAATTCATGCATAAATTCCTAACCTTGTACAACAGGATTTGAAAAATGCACACTCACTTGTGAAAAGTGTATTTTTCTACCATGTAAAATGTATATGTTATCAGCTAAATAGACACTACTGCATGTTAACCTGTTAGTTCCATTTCTAAGATCTGTAGAGTTGTGTTTATTTTAATGTGCAAATCCCAGATTCTCATGTAGCTGAACATTCATTTGTCTGGAAGACTGAATTTATGTGGGCAATTTGTTATGGAAAATGAATGCACTATGCAAGAAAAACACACATTTCTTCTATATAAGCCAAATTATTTTTAAATTTAGCAACATGACTGATTACTTATGAATGACAATTACCATGTTTTAAAAGAGAGTAATTTTATAGTTACTTATACTGAGGTCTTAAGAATTACTAATATTTTATTTGTTTCTATCAGGAAAGTCTATACAGACAAAAAAAATTTATACTGGTAGATTTCATACAAGTGAAAAATATTAGAGAAAAACATTTGGGTTTTAAATGAAGCAATTCTTCATACCCAGTTGAATTATTATTCTTTTGCTGTGTTCACAAACAAGCTTCTTGTACAAATTATGATCTACATATGGGAGTTCTAATAATGCTGATGACTTGGTTTAAACTCAGTAGGATAATGGTATATGCTTATTTTTCTTTCTACAAAAGGAAAAATAAAAATAAACAATACAACCAATGTTTAAAAATCTCTTATTCTTCTGTTGCTAAAATATATATTTCATAGGAAAAGCAAAGGCAGAAGTGGCAGTTCAAGTCTAGTTCCTAATAATACAATACAATTCTCACACAATCCCTTAGATTTCTTGTATCACATAGATGGTTATTTGGTCAGCAGTTACACTATCCCTAGGCCATGGATTTTACTTAGCTCTTAAAAGAAGAGAAGTGGACAATGTTGGCCACTTGGAGTTGTTCAGCTACAATACGTGTCTCATTTTGTTGTTGGTTTGTTAGTTGTTTTGCATATATATATATATACACGTTGATGAAATTTTAAGCAATTAACATATTTGTTTGTCCTATTCCTAGTTATCTTTTTTGCTTTGGTCCCCACATCAGTCTAGTGAGTAAAAAGGTTGCAATGTGTGTTATGACTTCCATTTGCTCAGTGGTTTGGGAAATATTTGACTGGCACCGCTGTGTATCTTTTTTCAGTTTATCTTCACAAAGTATTTATAGTGAGACTTGTTTCCCTATTAACATGATGTTCTCAGACATTCTGTGAGCTCTCTTGCATTTGTCTACAGATAATGAATGTTCGTTTAAAAACGGATATTGCTTTAATTAGATCCTCTGCTGACGGTTTTCTGCCACCCTTCCTTTCCTACTCCACTCCCAGATCCTAAAATGGATTTTATCTGAGAAGGAAAAATTCCAATTGCAGTGGTAATTTTTGACTGATGAATGAGCTCTGATGGAGGGCAAGGAGGCTCAACCACAAGAAGGAGTTAAGCTGTCTAAAAGTACAGATGCTTGAGACAGGAGGCCACTTTGCAAAGGAGTGAAGCATTTCTGAGTGCTGAGATAAGCAACAGCCATCCTGGAATGAGAGTGCTTAGGAGCCATGTTTGGCAGCAGAGGTGGACTGGAGGATGGACCCAAGGGTGGCCTGAAGTGCCCCATACCACTGGTCTTGGGACTTGTGTTGGTGCAAAGGTATATAAGGATTCTGCTTGTGATGTGTCTTTGCAGACTCCGTGTAGAGTTGCATATTGCAGTAGGACTCAGCACACTGCATTGTTCATTACTTTTTTTTAATATATATTTGAGCACAAACGTGTTTAATTAACCTCAAGGCATACCATGAAAATTGCCCAAGATCTAGCAAACTGATTAGTCACTCTAGAGTTTTAAAGAGTTTAGCTTGTTTGTTTGTTGTGCTTGGTTTTTTGATTTTTTGGTTTGTTGGTTTGGTTTGGGTTTGGTTGGGGTTTTTTTGGTAGTATATTTTCTACAGCAACACAAGGAGGGATATTCTGCACCTTCTATTTCCATGGTATCTCACATTTTCTGGCTTTTCTTTAATCCATATCTCTATTCAGTTCAAATTAACTTTGAAGTTATTTTTGCTTCTTATACTGAAAGCTAATGTGCTCACTCCAAATTCCCTGTAGTAGCAATAGACATTTTTCTTTGAAAAGAATACACATATAGAATTTTTATAGGATTCTACTTTTCAGACAGATTGTATGCTGTTCTTCAAATTTCTATAAATGTCATGGACATATGCAACCCTTGGCACTACTGGAAGTTTTGCTATTAACTACAGTGGAATTTGAACTAGGTTTTCAGTTGGTGGTTTTATTGACTTTCAAGGTCTTTTATAACATGAAAACTAGTAATTCAGATTTTCAGCTAAATTGCCTGTTGTTCCACCTCTCCTCCTATTCTAACAATTTGGATCAAAGATTCTGTTTCTACAAATAATTATGTAATTAGCCTGTAAAATATTTAAGATTCTTCATAAGTATTTTTATTAGATAGGTCATTGAAATGGGAGAGTTAGATCAGTTGATTTATCAACCGAAAAAGAAACAGATAAATTGAAAGAGTGTGGTTTGTAGCTACACTGTAATGAGAAAAGCATAGTTCTAACTTTACTATATTACTTACAATCTCTTGAGTTCCTCCTCAGCAGTAGCTATGTGTTTCCTGCAAGCAGTACTTCTCATGGGACATAGCAAACAGATTTTCATATAACTGCATATGCCAGCTGGGACTTGAACCCAGCTGGAAATATTTCTGAGTCCCTAAATTACAGAGAATAGCTTTTGTACTTCTATAGTTTCTGTCCAGGGGCTATTGTCCTCATCAAAGGGAGTTCCTTTCCCACCTCTCCTCAAAGTTATCTAATTTTCATTAGTGTATGATTTACAGAGTAAAGGAGATTTTTAATGAATTAAAATCCATTTCATTTTTATTTTATGACTCACTGAATTTATCTTAATAAATACTATGAATTAGTTTTCATCAAGTATGTGAAATAAACAATTCCTGTATATAGTAAAAATGGCAATGTTCAGTGATGGGCAAACGGAATCAAATAAATAGCACTGAAGGTTCTCTATCCCAAATATCAGCTTTCAATTTTAAACTCAAGAAGACAGTGAGGCGATTCTTTTTTTACTAACCTATGGATAATAGGAGAGAGGTCTACTTGAAAATTTGCATAACAAAAATAGTTTAATAAGATCTATGGATCAATATATCTTGAGAATTGAACACATCTCCTTAAGCATACGTTAATTATAAAAAACACGTGATATATTAAAAGAAAAAGAGAGCAGTAGCTGATTTTGTAAATGACCTTGTATAGAAATACATATGAATTCTTGATGGGTGGGACCAGTATGGATATATCAAAGTAGTGCAGGTACAATGGAGATGCTCAAAGGGTAGCCTTGAACATGACCTCAGAGACCATTTACGGAAGTTTACATAGCCAATGTTATCTTTGCTGAAAGTCCAGAATAACTACTAGCAAAAATAAAGATTTGCCTAAAGAAGACCTATATCCACCACATATCTTTAGCAACTCGTTCACAATAGGATGTTATTTCTATAGGGAACTGGGTAAGGGAGTTTGTATGAAATGAATATCATTTCCTATGCTGCAGAGTCCAGCCAATCATGCTATTGAAGATGGATAGCTTGTATAAAGAAACTGTGATATCCCACCACCTTTCTTTTCCTAAATTTGAAAATTAAAAAAACAATTCTTTCTCCTTGAAAAAATAAAACAAGTATTTACCTCACATTCACTATGGAAAACTGAACAAAGTTTTCTCTGTTTGAAGTGAGTTTTCCAATGGAACTGCTGACACTTGCCAGTGCCATTCTGTTTCCCTTCTACTCGTTCTTAGGATGCCTTGAAACCTTATATGTTTCCGCAAACCAAGGGCTTCAGTTTAAACTAATTTGGATTGAAGGATTTTCAGTGTCAAATTTTGAAAGTGGAATTTTACTGCATAAAACATCTGAAACGCTAACTAGGATTATTGTTACAAAATTTAGATTTTGCATTTTACTTCCTAAAAATTGTAATTTACCTAAATTTGTTTTTATACTGCCTAGTCCTTACAAAAAATTCAAGTATAAATTCTGTAAAAGATTCCTTGCACTTTAAATAAGTTAACATATCACTTTTATTTGCTTACTGTATGAAGAAGTTATGCTGATGTTTATTTTTCTTTTCCATTCATGAAAGAGTTTTCTTGAAGGACAGTGGCTTTCAAAGTCTGGCAAAAATGGGAAGAGAATATCAAAAGCCTTGCTTTACAATTTTCAAGAACACCACTTTCTTTATTGCATGCAGTCACAGAAACTCTTTCTTGAAATCCAGAACATATTCAGCCCATCAGGTAAGAATTCCATCCAGGCTAGTCATCAATAGATGTGCTTCCTTCCACATTTTATTATTTTGTAAAAAAATCCTTTCTTTTTTTCACCAGTAATGTTGAGACCTTGTGGTCAAAACAATTTTTTTCATCCACATAGGTGTGAGTACTTTATCACATTGTTATGGCAGACTATTTTGAGTAATAACTAATTTACTTGTTTGTTTCTTAAATAAATGTAGACTTAAAATTTCACTTACCATTTCCAAATAAATAAATCCCTAACTGTATCATCTGAACTGGGATGATATTTAAATGAATATTCAATTACAATACTTGAGGTAATAGGATTAAAATTAAATTTTACTTTTTGTGTATCAAGAACTTAAACCTCAGAATTTCTAGTGATATTTTTCAAAAACCTATGACCCTCTTTCATTTTACATTAAGATTTAATTTAAAAAAATTTGGAATAAAAGAAAAGAAGCACTAAGCTGCATTTTTCCTCTTTTGTTCTACAAAAAGTGGTGAACTACAACTTTCATTTAAAATATTGTAATACAACTTTCACCTGTAAATCACAAAGACTACACAGTATGTTTTTAACATAAAAGAGACAGTCCAAGTTTTTGAAGTTGCTTTAAAAAATAATAATAATAATGATGAAGAGTGCAGTCACTTATTCACAAGATCTATTGACTGTAACTCTTGTGTCTCATATAGTACCACTCTTCTCCCTTTCTGTCTAGAAATAAACCTGAGAGAAATCACCCTATAAATATTTTCCCTTCTCAGATATTTGCATTAGGATGACACATATTTTTCATCTGAATATACATCCTTTTCATGCTTGCTTCTAGAAGGAGTTTGGTGAGCAGCTCACACTTCTATCCATTTTGGAACCTCAAAGCAGGAAAAAACATCCCCACCACATGCAATGGGCAAGCCGGAGATAAAGCCACAAACTAACAGGGAAAGTTGTGCAACAACAACAAAAAAAAGAGATTATGCACTAATAACTTTGTCTCATAAGAGACAAAAGGAATAAAACCAGAAGGTGTAAAAGGAAAATAAAGGATAATAAACTTGGGATTGATGTGTAAAGCTATATCTTCCTTCTGGCAAATCACTGATAGAAGGTCAATTTCTGATTCATGCTCCTGTAAATTAAAGTTGGTCTCACTCAAAAAAAACCCCAAAACAATTAAATCATGTTTTAAAATATTGTCTTATGAAGATAAAGACCGCCTAATTTCCCAATTTTCCAAGAACTTTCACGTGGGGCTGGAGCACTTGCCCTTTAACAGGAGCCTGGAGGAGCTGGGCTTGTTCAGTTTGGAGCAGAGTTGGCCTTGGGGGCACCTAACAGCAGACCCCAGTGCTATGGGGAAGTCACTGAGGCGACATAGCCAGGCTTTTCAAAGCAATGCAAGCTGGAAAGATGAGAAACAAGAAGTATAAATTGAAACGAGAGAGATTCATCTGAATAATTAGAACCTTTTCCACCATAAGGACAGAGAGGCAGTGGCACAAGCTGAGAGAGGTTGTTCACTTTCCATCCTTGGATGACTTCAAGACCCATCTGAAAGACCTCAGCAGCCTGGCCTGACCTCCTTAGAGCTGACCTGCCATAATCCGAAGATTGGACTGGAGACTGTCCAAGGCCCTTTTTCTATCTGAACAATATGATTTTATGAAATTTGCATTTTATACAGAGCTATTTCAGTTTACGAGATTTGGTAGTTACCTAGTTTATTTCAGATGATAGAAAATCCAGGCAGACATCAGTTACAAGCAATTATTTTACAATTGCACAACCAATAAATATGAAGTCTATACTTTCAAAAAGCCCCTGTGAAATCCTATAAAAATACATGAAAACCAAGGTAAAAGCCAATTATGTGTGTCTGCCAAATTCATTAACATTAACTAATGAGACTGTTGACTTCTAAAATTGCTTGTGTCAGGTGGCAATGACAAACTTGATAAGACAGTACTAGCAGAATGTCATTAAATAGTGTGCAGCTCATTTCTATCAGTATCAAATATTAGATTAAGACAATAACAATGTTCATATGAATTTGAAAGAATTAATTACAAATCTTCTTTAGAAACCTCACTGCATATGTGAATAAAAGGATAAAAACAGCTTTCATTCTGAGGACTTTAAATAGGAAAATGACTCCTGCTATAATAAATAACAATAATTAGTATAATGACAACATATAATACTGAGCTTTGGTTCTTCTCATCCTGTCAAAGCAGAATTAATTATTTTTCCTCACAAAACTGCTAATAAAGGAGTTGTGCTGCATATTAGAGATGTTTAATGCTTATTATCAGTGTCTCTATTATAGTATATAAAGCTTCAATTTTTGTGTGAGGCTGTGGAATTTCTACTACCTTTAAAAGCATTGCAAAAGAGACCTATATCTCATTTGCTAAGACCTCTTCTCTACAACGTCTCTGCAACATTTGAGATAGGAATGTGGATTCAGGTTTGAACACATGAGACAAGATCAAGATCTGTTGACAGCCTCTTTCTCTCTCTCTCCCAGTCATGTAAGGCAGCATGGTATACGCATCTTTATGGCATTTTACTAGGGGTTTTTGGAAGTTTAGGAAGATAAAACAAGATTTATAAACATATGCTTTGCAAATACTTCTGAAAACTTGAAATGTAAATGAATGTGATACAAAACCAGAAACGTGCATGGTGTATGAAGTTATTCTGAAATGTAGTGCCTGTATAAACTGTATGATGAAAATCTTACACAAGATTTCAGCTCTCTCAATGGTTTTTCATTATCAATTTCAATTCATCAGTTTTCTGAGTTTTCTGAAAATCCAAAAAACCAAAAAAAATCATGAAAAATATGTGTGTCTTCCAAAATTGCCTCTAGCTCAGGGATTTCTACATCTGGCTATCACCCAAATACATTAATTCCACATAAGATGGTGATAGTTATAGCATATCTGGAAAGGCATGGTCAATGAACTGTCTTCAAGATTCAGTGCTTGTCACTTTGAACATTTGCATTCACTACTCACAAAGTATGTGTGGCTAAAAATATAAAAGTTTCTCCTGCTCATTTCTTAGGAAAGGATGGGTGTCTGTGTGGTATCTTCCCCAAATTCCATCTGCCTGGATCCATCCCCAGTGTGAATGAGCGGCTGCCTTGTAGCTAATCTCAGCCTGGCTGGTAGGAGACAGCAGCGCAGTGGGCACAGTCTCAAACAGCCGGGTTTGAGCCTGGACTTCCATATCCACTATGCGGAAAGTAAACATATTTTAGTCTTGATGGAAATTTTGGAGCTGTTTTAAACAAACAATGAAGTCTGCTTGAACCTTAATGTCTTGACAGGCTTGACTCATTACTGTTTTCACGAAAAGCATGGTGCCTCCCCTGATCAGACCAGAAGTGGGGATGAGGCCCTACCACACTTATTTTTATGTTAGTTAATCCTTCAGCAGTAGGAGGTGGGACCCTCAGTGGAATGGCTCTGCATGCAGTTCACTCCTGTTTTCACCGGGATTTCTGATGCTGTATCGGCACAGGAACTCACCTCCTTCAAAAATTAAGGCATGCTTTGTGGTTTACTGTGATTGCAAAGCCAGGCTGATGGCAAGCTGCCTTGGAAAGTAGGAGTCTTACTGCCTTGAAATTTTCCTCACATCTAGTATATTAGTTTAGCCACAAAACGAAATGGAATGAAACAAACCAAACCAGAATATTTTCCACTGGATCAAACAATTAAGCATCGACTGTACAATCTGTAGATGTGCTACAGGGAGGAGAGGGTCGCAAGGAGAGAACTGAACCACATCTTTTACAATGATTTGTCATTGGTTAGGTTTCACTTCAATGCCAGACTGAACCTAAGTAACTATCTTAGGATAAGATTTTTTCTTCTCTACATCACATTGGGATGTATAAAAGGTTTCTTTTCTGGAGGCAGATTTATAGGAGATGTGAAACCTGAGTACATGCATTGTTAAAATAATATTTCTATTTTCCCAGTTGTGCAGTAACAGAAGGCAGGGAACCACTATTAATATGTTGCATTTTAAGTTCTCATTAGCCTGTAGTAAGCTGTAAACATATATATCACAATTTAACCCATCAAATTATGTACTCAGTGTTAATGAAAACCATACTAATATCTGAATAATTCAGAACTATAATTTAGTAGGACTTCGGATATTATTTGGAAGACTTTTAAAAAAATTATATTAATATAAAATCTTAATTTTGTAGTGCTTTAACCTTTGTAAACTTATGGAGCAGCAAAATATAAGATTTCATTACAAAATTAAAATAAAGCAATCTGGAAGACCAAAATTGTAGTAAAAGTAAATGGGCTCAAGATGGAAAGCCTAGTTATTTCTATCGCAGACACATGAATAGGAAAGGGGAGAATCACTACTCATTTCAGGCCTTAAAACATGAATGTTCTCAGAATACAGGCATGCTTGTAACAAGATATCAGTCATATAAGCCCCAAACCTCTTAAATCTTATTTTTAAAACTAGTGTGATTCTATTAACCCTACTACCTGTGATTGTCCAGGCTGTGCTGCTCTCCCCACCTTGAAAAGGAAGTTGTTCCTCATGTGAGATGATTCAGCTGCTAACAAAGCAGGTGCTAAACTGCTATAGTTTGCATCCAGCAGGCAAAACTTTTTCTGTAAGGTTGAAATTTGAGCCCATCATGTATGAAACAGACTCCAAAGGAAACCTTTTCTGATGACAAAAATTACATCAGAAGTAGATTTGAAGGCATTTTCTACCTCTAGTATTTTTAATTCTAGAATCAGGGGAAATTCAGGTGACTTACATGCCCAATGCAGGCTTGAATGGCCCTAACTTAGCAAACCAATAGCTATACATGGAAAACCCAACTAACTCACTGGCGTATAGTAAGTAAAGTTTGGTATTACTCTTAACATGATCTTTGCACTGATATGGAAAAAGTGTCATTTCTACAGGAACTTAAATGTAATTAAAAAACCCCTACCCAAAAATATTAGATATAATCTCAAATCCTTTTTAAACACACTAGATTAGGAATCAGTTTGAATAAACAATAAACTTTTAAATTTTAGATCCCTTTAGCTGTTCAGAGTTAAGTAGTTAACATGAGAGAGCAAGTTATCTCAAAAGCAGAACTCCCAGACAGAATGTCTTCTAGGAAATTATTTTTCTCTGATTGGATAAGCCAAATAATGCATATTCCAGTGGTCAAAATTTCTTTAATTAATATTTAAATGCAAGCTCTTTTTTTCATGGTAAGAATCACATGGTGTATGTGATTTAAAGCATCTTGTTTCTCAAAAAATTATGTTAAAGAGAGAAATTCAAACAATAAGGGTAAAATCTAAAACGGTCAATTTTATGCTCAAAAAAATCATACTAAAATCATGAAATGATCAGGAGCCTGAACACCACGATATTCACAGGTAGTGGGACTTCCTCCTCAGCACTTTTTAAGCCCATGCAGCACAAAAATAATAATTAAAAAAAACACCAGGAAAATGCTACATTTATCACCTTCAGAGCCATAACGTTTCTTTTTTGGTAAGGAGAAAGTGTAAGTAGCTTTAGCTGGCTATATGTTGAAAAAACAGCCTTGCTTGATAGGGAGAACTGTCCCCATGGAACACGATTTGGCAAAAGGCCAGAATCTGTAAGGAAAATTCAAAATCAGTTGCAGCAGAGCAGCAACCCAGAGATAAAGTATCAATTTTCAAAATAATTGAGTCATTATTTAATACATGGAGTACTCAATAATACAATATATTATTTTTTTCCCTGAATAAATTATAATAATCATTAGAAGTGAATTCAGTAAACCTTTTTTTTTCACCCATAGATTTGAGTGAGTAGAATTGCTGGCAGGTACCCAAACAGGTCACCAGGAGCAGGATAATGTGGCAATCTGTTATCATTAGCTCTGTTGGAAAGGTTCTGAACACACTAGAGAGAATTAAATGACCTGGAAAACTCAGTCTATGGAAAAGTCTATTGTACTCATCTCCGTTATTTCCACCTCTATGCATCACTGGAACAGTGGAACAGCAAGATTTGCAGTGGTGACAAAGATAAAGGTCATTTTTCTGTTTTTCTTTCATCCAGCTTGAGCCATTTAAGGACTGTTAAATTCTACACATACAGAAAATGACTAAGTTCTGTCAGGTCCTTCCGCTGTCTTGGTGTGTTAGTGTATTGAAATCTTCACATTTTGAAGACATTGCAGACTTGTGTTTTAAAAATGACTGGCTGCTTTTGTTCCTGACCATCATTGTAACAATTGTCAGAATTTCAGATCATCCGAAATAACAATATACAACCCCCCTATACAGCCCAATTGAGCAACTGTTTTTCCTAACTCGTGCAATTTTTTCCAGCAAAACTTGAAAGAAAGAGTGGTTCTTAACAGATCTATTAAATCTAATCACTGTGCCGAGATCCACACGATGAAGAGAGATATAAAAAGAATTACATGGCCTAATAAAAAATATGCATCAGAGACATTTCTATTGCTTATATAAACTTTGTTGCTGTTGTTCTCCATTTATTTGAGTGGTTAACTTAAAGCGAAGAATGTGACCTTGACATGCACAAGCTATTCTGATTTAAGAGTTTTGTTGGTAAACCTTATTCCTGGGAAATCCAACTAAAGATAAATCCACAGCCATGAAAGAAAAGAAATAAGGGAATCAGCAGAATCTTAGGCAAAAAAAAAAGAGACGTTTTGCATTTTGGGAAAGGAGAGAAAGTATGCCTTGATCTCAAAGCTGAGAAAAAAATTGAAGGGACTGTAGACTGGGAAGCTCAGTGTTTTCCCTAAATCTGTTTTATTTCACACTGTGTACTTACTGAGAGGCATGGAATACCAAATATGTGGTTTTGACAGAGTATTCTTTGCCCATAAATAAGTAGCTCCTGCTTAGGCATAAAATTATGTCAAATCATCTTTCTTCTTTATAGAAGTGAAACAAAATACAGCACAATTTGTGTTTCACTGGAAATTTATGTTGTTTTTTACATAGAAATTTCTATATTTGAGCAATTTATCATTTATGACAAATGAGCCACATGGATTTAAGAAACAGACACAAGACTGAGTTCTGCTCTGTAGCAACAGAGAATGAGTTTAACATCTCACACAAAGGCTGGCATGCCAGAAGTTGTTTCTGTCACTTGATATTATAGATCAATGTAGAAAGAATATCTACATAAATGATCCTGAAATAGTTATCAAAATTTGACTATCATAAACCTCCAGTCTAAAGACTAACAGAATTCTGGAACAGTATACACAATTATTTAACCTATAAGAAGTTATTATTTTGAGAAAAAAATTCCATAGGAAATTAAGTTCTCAAACAGTTATGTCTTAAACTTATCTTTTCTATTCTTTGGCAAGAAAGATAAAAGAATGATTTTTCATTTTTATCTTGGGAAAAAAAAAACCCTCTTCCCTGTTCTCTTCTCCTATCACTTTTTGCTCCTCAAAACCATTAAAGACAACTCTTAGATTCCAGAAAGCCTGCTTTGCATGCCAAAATATTTTTTAGTTAACAAATGTCCTTCAATGAATTTGATACTCTTCTAACACTTGTATAGAAAAAAAAGAAAAACCAACAAGTTAAAATTCACTTTCCAACCTTCCCTATGCTTTTAGTGCAATACGTTTCCAAGAGCAGGAAAATGAGTTAAACTGTGTTATATTTAAAATGACACTGTGAATCTACTAATATCAAGTTCATCAGTTCTAATTCAGTTATGTCTTTTCGAGGTCACTGTCTGTCTCATTCATTACAATGGCTTTCTGGTTCTCTGATATGATTCTCAATTAGTTGGGTAGGCAGGTAAAACATCTGACGTCCAACAATGAACTATGTGCTTCCAAATATGTTTGCACAGTGGCACATTACACTTTAGCACGCTCTTTACCTTAACCCATTAATAAACCATAGTTTGAGGTTACAAATAAAGACTCAACTCAAAAATTAATTAGAGGTGTTCTGGACTACATGATCATAAGTCATTCAGCTATGAAATGACAAAGCACACCAGTTAACAGAGAAGCACGGACGTTTACTCAATCTTATTTAATCTGTGGCTGTACTCATGATAAATTTAAAGTGAATAACCATTGTTCATCTGTGTAGTGAATATCAGATTCAAATGACTCAAATCTACAGCTGCTGTATTGCAACAGGTGATATTATGTGTTTGTATCACAACAGGCTCTTAATGAACAAAGCACTTTCTATATTCTCCTGCTTCCTTAATACAGATTTGTATTTATTTAATACTCTAGCAAAGTATGCCCTAAGTTACACAAACCACTTCATATAAGTTGGGAAAAAACTAACTCCTAACAGGCGGCATTATTCTTGACCTTCATAAGGTGTACCTTTGTGGAACTTGCTTGTGTTTTCAGAATCTTGCAAAAAACCCACCATATTCTAGACCAAGAAACAGTGAAATACCTGAGAGGTTGGACGTGCAGTATAAACTTTGTGACTTGTCCACAGAGATTCCCAGAACTAATTATATGCTACTAAACATGACACCAAAATTTAGATTTAAAAACCTATGCGGTGCATTTAGGTTAGGAGTATACTGCAGTGACTATTTTAAAACACTTACACGGAGTGGTAAACACTTTCAAAACAGAACCTTCTACAAACCCATGGTGAGAAACATAACATTATCATACATAAAACTAGACTTGTTTTTTTAATCTCTGTTCCATTTGTAACCTTATTCAGTTTAATTGCTTGTGAGATCATCTGTGTTTGATTTGAACTTTATAAACTAATAAAGGCAAAAAATAAAGACAATAAATATATCCCAAAAGCAGTTTTGTCTAAATATATAGTACCTCAACTTTCCTGTTGGCTGTACGGAAGTTGTTCTTCAAAACAGAAATGATCTCCAGAGATTAGGTCCTGTATGAGTGAAAGACGATGTTGCTCAGGAGCTGTACTGGATCAAAATGTATTAGGACTCCTTTTCTGTAGTCTGTGGGGGAAAAAAAGTTACACGTGTGTAGAGCTGTATTTGAAGAGCTAGATGTCTCAAACCTTCTCTGTGGACATATGTTCATTTGGCTCTTTATGTTTCATTCCATGCATGTTGCGTGACATGGCAGTGTTGGTTGCCTGTATGAATGGAATCTGAGATACCTGTCTTGCTTCAGAGTGGATACAGCATTCAAAATTGTTTGTTTTACACTGTTTGGTGGAAAAAACACTTTTTCTTACAACAAGAGCAAGAAATTGAGAGAATTAAGAGAAATTAAGGGTTCTTTTTTATCTGCTACCCTTTAAAGAAAGGATAGCGTTGGGAAGAATGGAAAAAGTATAGGTTTACATTATTAGCCTCTTATGTTCATGTATACTCATCTATAATGGAAAGAATAGAAAATAGTTTCTGTTGTTTCAATTTAAAACCAGCTCACGAGTGTTTTTCTAAAGATGCTTTCTCACAGGAATTTTTTTAGAGTGACCTTTTCCAGATAACATGCAATTACAACTTTGTTAATTATTTCATTTTCAAAGTACTCATTTGAAATTACGCTAGAGGCATGTGTCTCCATTTAGCTTATTATCCTAAAAAAAATAGAGCATGACTTCCTTAAAATAATTATTGTTTGAACTATTCAATCATTCAGTTAAATTGACAGCAGAGAAATCACTACACTTTTAATAAATTTGAACAATTGTTAGCAACCTCAATTAGGAAAGAAAAATGCCCCTAACCTCTCCCCCTGAAAAAAAAACAACCAAACAAAAAACCCCACCAAAAAAAACCCCAAAACCCAAACCAAAAAACACTATTGTGATGTTACATGAGCATTTGGATTAATTTTCACATGAAGGCTGAAAACCAGTCTTTTTCCTGAAAAAGTCTTTATTAACTAAACAATTAACACAGTTGTATAATCTTAAAGCTTTTCCTTTTTTCATTTTCCTTTACTCAGCTTGAGTTAGGTTTTCAAATGCTTCTTCCCTTGACTTTCTCAATCTTTCCTCTTGACTAAATCAGGAGAATGTCTTCATGTTCCAGTTTACTGTCTACTCCACCTGTTTTCCTGGGAAACAAGCAGCAGCTGGAAGTACATCTATTAAATAATTTTGGGCGTAGTCAAACCGAACCAAACAAATAAATAAAAAGCAACTAACTGTCCTAGTCATACCTGTTTATGTGATTGGCAGGAAATGTATTTGATGTCCAAATTTCTTTTACCAAAGCACGGTGGTAGAACTGACTACCAGTTTCATAGCTAATTGAACAATCTTCCCTCACTCTATTAGCCTTGGAGTTCAAATTAAAAATTTTGCCTAGACCTTGCCTTTGAATTCAGGAACTGGAGAGTAGCTTTGACTTATACTGCATATTTTGAAACAGCCTAGAGGATAAGAACGTACCTAAATGATATTACAGCTCTGCCCTGTACTGCTTGAATGAATGATTCAAAGCTGCATCTTCAGTCCAGCAACCACTTAGATCTGTGAAGCAAAGGAAGGCAATCTGCTCATCCGTCTTTTAGAGTTGGCTCCCCTTGCAGAAAATAGCGAAATTTTATAGAGATTATAAAGACAAAGATTAAAGAAATCTAGTCATGAAGCCACGATATGGGAAGAGAGAGAATTAGATCTTTCCCTTCCCTTGCACTATTTATATGTTTTTTAATTGCTAATGATAATGCTTAGTGTAAGCAAATACCCATGTGCATACCAAGTACCCTACAAATACACTCTTCTCTGGTCTAGTTGTTATGCAAATCACCAAGTAGTAAAAGCTCATGATCTCATAAACCTTCAAAGTTGCATTTCATAGCACAACTTTGACACTGTTAGTAAGGAATGTCATCCCTTCCTCCTGTCTTTTAAGCACCTGTTTGCTAGCAACTATTTAGAGACACATCCTAAAATGGGTGAAACTTTACTCCTCCTTGGAAGACACAGGTTCAATACCTATCTCTGACAGAAGCACTTTCACACAACCACTCTTTATTTCATTTGACTACATCACGAGCTTCTCCAGTCACCACCCGGATATTGCAGATCTCAGCCCTGAAGCATTTACCTAAAAGTTAGAAACAACCCTAGATACTTCTCTGAGTGGAATGGATTCTGCAGCCCAGTGAATAAGATATTGCCACTGCTATCAACATGCCATGACCTTTGTACAAACTTTTCAAGGCCATAAGGCAGCCAGGTTTACTTTGTCTGCACTTGTCTTACGTAGGTAAACCTAGTTATAGTTGCTAGAGCTGTCACAGCAATTTTTGAAATGACCAAGAAACTAGGTCTGTTTCACTTTGCTTTTGCTTATCCTTCCATGGTAAAATTTTCATACATGTGGTAGTAACAAGTAGTTTTGCTGCATAGAATCTAATATTTATGACTCTAACATAGCAACATAGCATAGAGGAATGTAGTTGTGGTATGACAAAACAGACCTTGAACAGTGGGACACAGGATGCAGTGCAGAGAGGGGAAGACACATAATGATAAGAAATAGGATACAAGCTGATGTTCAAGACCCAATAGCTATAACACCCTACTTATAAACACCCTACTAAAGACTAGCTAAGGCAGTACAGACCTGGCAAAACCACCTCTAAAGGCAGCAAAGAGAATAAAGAACAGGTATCTAACATATGCAAAATATGTATAATTAGTAATATATTTAGTAATTCCAGAAGAAGCAAGCACTTGAAAAATAGCAACAAATAGCAAGTTGTGAGAAAGTTGGTAAACATAGAAAAAGTCCCTTTGTGAGTCTAAGGTGAAGAAGAAGAAAACATCCACATGAGTACCTGTGAAGGACTAAGGATACATTAATTAGCTGCACTCTCTCCCCATGCTGAAGCCAACATTTAGATCTATGTGTTGGGAGATCAAACTTCATAGGATAAAACTGCTAAATGTCAGGAGTGTGTGTATGGAAATTTCAGCTTCTTCTGCAATAGTATAATTTTTGTAATTTTCAGTTTCTTCCTTTTGTTTTTTTATTTTCCTGTAATAATTGGTACTGAACTGAAAAGAAATCTTCGACAGACAGTTACGATTTAAATTGTACTAACAATAAACTATTGAATCTACATACAAAATGTGTTTCTCTTTTGGCCATAAAAATACCTTGAGCATAAAAATTCTGCTTTTTCACAGCACCTTTTGAAACTAATTCCTAGATATTATTAAGCCGATCAATCATTTGCCTGCAAAGCTTACAGCTACACCTGGAAAAGAAAGACATTGCCCTTAAGAATCATGTCATTCCATGGTGTTTCATATTTATATGGTTTTTATTTTGTAATGGAAATTGAAAACAAACATACAAATTGCCTTGTGACAATAATAATGCCAAATCACTCCTCTCAGTATAGTTCAAAATTAACTTTCCTGTTTCCTTGAGTTTATTTCTCTTGTATAAATTACAGAGGTATATATCCATGACCTGTTTGAGTGTGTGTGTATAATATAAGCTATCATTCTGTGTTCATCCATATCCATATCCATATCCATATCTATATCCATATCCGTATGCCAATATATTATTTTTTAATTTTATTTTTAGACTGATCTAACATGAATTAACAGGAACAATTAATCTGAATTTTTTGCTACTAATGATTACAGATTTCATTTCTAAAAACTTGTTTTGTTTGGAAAATAAATATAAATCTGTATTATTTTCAGCTTTGTCTGAATGTCAAAAATACAATTGCAAAAGAAATGTTGCACCGTAATATGGAAGCATGATGCATTAAAAAGACAAAAAAAATCACAATTTATTCAAACATTTTATTAGAGATAAACATCTGCAGATCACTGAATTCCACAGAAGCTGGGCTAGCCATTAGGTTTCAGTAACTGAAAGAAACAATAAATCACAGCTTTTACTTTTACAGCCCATTACGCACAAAGGTCTAAAACCTTTCTATTTGCAAACCTCAGAGTACTCCAGCTGCAGAGTCTTTAACTTTCTAACTTTCTGTGACTAATAGATGCTATACTGTAGAATGAACAGGAAATTAGAGTGGAGAGAGGTGTAAAATCAGTATCCTCAGACAGGCTGTGCAGGAGGGATGTGAAGAATAGCACACTAAAGGGCTATGCTTTCTCCCAGTGATCCTCAGACAAGACAGATTACATTCTCATTAATGGCCATTTAAGAATCAGTGCATTTTTATATGTTAGAAAGGAGAAGCAGTTCTAAAGCTATTAAATATAGCTTTATATATGTGGAAGGGCAAGGAGAGGCAAATAGAAAGGTAACAGATTTGGGGAGATATTTGATTGAGACCTGCTGTACTTGGCAAAAAAACCCAGCTTGTTAGTTGTATAGATCTTTCTCCTACTTTTGACCTCACACATGAAGGTTATGCCCTTCTAAAATTTCATTCTGTGTAGAAGGTTAAATCCCTTATTTTTTATTAAAATATCCTGTCAATTGACTTGCCCTTCAGCATTTATTAAACGAGTCTACTATTTCTGACATGGCATGGTGTAGAAAAAATAGTTACTTTCTTCTCACTTGTCTATTCAGTAATTCCACCTTTTATCTTGAAGTGGCCAAATCAGATCTTTCTCCCACTTAGTTTAGCCTCTTTCCTACTGTGTCAAACGGGCCCATAGACCCCAGCTACTTTGAAAACGTGTCACGGCATCATCAGCTGCGTGGAAAAAAGAAGCTTCTCTAAGGAATGCAATACCTCCCACACTGAACTAGAGGAAACTCCAGGCACCCTCGGAAAAATGAAGTAGATTTCACTATCTGTGTCTGCATTACAGGGAAGAGGTTCCTGCTGTGCAAGCAGACTACCTGGTGACTGCAAGGCAGACAGCACCATCCTCAGCAAACACAGTTTCCATTAAGATCAAAGACTACTGTGTTCCTAAATGTCCTCTGGGAGGCCTTGTACTGTGGGTTACACTGAAGAATAGGCTTGCTATAAAAAACCCCAAGTATTTCTACTACCTATGTGTGTTTCAAGCTTGCTTTTGAATTCCTAGTGCAATGTTTTCCATTTAGAGTCTTTTTCTTCTACTTTTTTCTTCTATTTCTAGTACTGTACAGTCTTCACAGGTGAAGATTACAAAGAGTGTAGGTATATCAGGACATCTTCATGGCAAGAAATTCCTCCTTAGACTCCTTAAGACTCCTTATTAAGTGTACTGGTCATTAGTGGTCATATTTCAGCTGAAGCCTTTTTAAAACACAATTTAAAATAGAGTTTAAGCACATAAAACTACTCCATGAGTTAGCTATTTCTCCCATCTCACATTATCCTTTAATGTCTGCTTTGAATTTAGCCATATAGAAATCAAACATATAACACAGGAAAGGGTTTCTACTGGTTTATTTGGAAGTGTGAAAGCATTTCTGTCCTTGTGTGATGGGCTACAGTCTGGTTGGCCCAAGGGAAGCTGTGTCTAATTCTGAGCTTAAATTGAGAAGAAAAATATTCCACTTAGGAAACAAAAGCCAAATCCTGAAGTGATAAGAAATTATTTACTTGCACAAAGGAATGGTAGATATCACATAGTGAATGGCAGGTGATGATCCTCTTCCCTGTCTTTCACAGACTTCACCAGTAGGAAAATTTTTAGGAAGCGTGTGAGTCTAGGAATTTTTTTCAAATATATGCACATAGTCTGGAGCTCAGTAATTTCAAAACAATAATTTCATAATACATTTTTAATCTGGTAGACAGAAGTGGAGATTCTTATTCAAGTTCTTAAATATAAAGCAACACATCCATCTTTAAATTTAAAGGATATATTGATATTCACAATTAATTTTGTACTGCCTACTGATATATACCTTCCACCTACAAACTTATATTGATTGTTGCTATATGATTGATTGCTGATGATATTGACTGTTGCCATACTATTACTTGATAATATATTATTGATTGCTGATAGTAATTTTTAATTGCTATATATATATTCACTTTGTTAACCCTTTTTATATTTGCTAGTGATTTTTTCTGTGGTAGGATTCTTGTTAGTGTTACTTTTGGTCGTATTTTTGGTACTGTGTAATAATGTAGATAAATTTTGAGGAATAAAAGCGTCCATCTCCGTGTGTATTACAGAATCCTACAAACCCACTTCAGCAATTTCTGTACATGCACAAGCTGTGTAGCCCCAGGTTACCCGGGTCACGACACTTTGCTATTGAGTTTAATCTCACCTTTTTTCATGCATAATGTCTTCTCATAGTGTGATCTTCTCCAAGGGTTCTGTCATGCAACTAAGCTTGTTCCAACACAGTAAAACATACGTATACTGATGGGAGAAGGAAACTGTGAGAGAGTTCCTTGCCCAAACCTGTTTTCCAACTCCACTCCAACTGGATCTTCATGTTCTCTTATAGGGCCACCTTTCTACCAGACATGATGTTTCTGCTGGCAATGCTGCTGCATCACTGTTAGTAAAATAATACCCTTTGGAAACAAGCCCACTGTTTTTTTCTGGTTGCCAGTGCAAATACTCATCTCATGGTGAATTCCTCTGAGCTCAACTTTTGTTTCCAATCTGTTTGCACAGATTCTTTTTAATAGTGGAATAATGCTTATTTTCAAGTCTAACTAACAGGATGTTTTCTTTCAACTTTGTAACTACAGATGATTTTTCACAGATGTATATCATTCTCTAGGAGGAAAGACAGAATTATGACTAATTGTGTTTCTCTCTTTTTTTGACTTACAATGTACTCAGTAATGTGGATTAGTGTGCAGTGAAGACTTACTCAAGTCTTGTTTTTCAGAAGACCTGGTGAATAGCCATCATCTAGCAAAGTAAGTCTAAGTTTCCCTCTGGTCCTGTTTGTAATGCTTCCAGTACGTGTAACATAATAATACTAACATGGCTGAGGAAATCTCTCATTATAAAACAGAAACAATCCTGAAAACTTTTATAAACATTTTCAATCAACAGACATTGTGAAGGCTATTATTTTCTATTTGCAGATAGCAAAATCAAGGAACAATATTTTTCAAGTCAACATTTAAAAAAAAAAAGCTTGAAATCACCTGGGGTTTTAAGACGTCAACTTTGAAATGCTCTAATACTATCCTAATTGTTGAATATGTCAAGTACCTGCAGCTCTCATCACCTTTAACTGCTGTTCTCTCTGTTGAGCGCTTCTCAGAACAAAACTCCGTGGTAGGTAGCAAAAGGAAGACACCCAAACCTTGCGCAGCTGCTTGCAAATTTGGACCTTCTAAGTGATTTTCACAAAGTCAAACAGTGAGCCACTGTCTAAACAGTAAAAGAAATTAAGTCTCCTGCCTGTCACTTTACTTTGGAAACATGCTGCTTCTCATTCTCTCATTCTTCTTCAATTAGAAAAGAGTGGTCAATTAAAGCAGCAAGGAAAATAGCATTACTTAATAAGTCACTACAAGAGAATAGGTAATGCAGGAATAAAGATGAGACAATACACAGTGCCTGTAACTAAAAAACAGTAAGGACAAAAGATGACTCAACTATTCTCTCCTGCAAAGGTACTGAGAGGCATCACTATGAAAACTGCAGAGTGAGGAAGTCTCAGTGGCTGAATAGTGGCCTCAGTGGCTTTGCCATGTCATTCAGAGCATTTTCTACCCAAGCCATGGTGTAAGTAAGTTACACTGGGAAATGACACGTAGATGCCACAATTCTGTGCAAATTAAGTATAGGTGGAGCAAATGAGACAAAAATCAGAGATACATTTTAAGGCTAGTCATACAAGAATTTAATGAAGATCAGCAGAGTATATTTCTTTGTTTACTAAGTGGATGATCGGTGGACAGATACATACTTCGAATGTTTTAAACATAGGAAAATTCCGTTCTAAAAATATCAGTTTAGTTAAAGACATATTGAAATTGTGATAGAAAAAGTGTGATTTGGAACAGATGCCAGATTTAGATGTCTTAAGGGATGAATACTAAAGGCACTAATTTGTACTAAAAATGTTATTGCAACACGTATGGGTGTCTGCACACCGACATTGCTGTCATTGCTTCTGTAATGTGAGCCCAGCTGACTGGGCTAAAGACTGAAGCCTTCTCCATCACCCTGGGACTATTAAGTGCCCACAGTTGTCCTCTTACTCTGTTTCCCACATCACCCTGTGCCTCAAATCCCGGTTAGTTTGAAGCTAGTGCAACTCTGTCCCAGAGAACTCACTAGATCTTTGTTTCTCCTCATTCCTGGGGTTCTGAACACCTTCCTTTCTGCCCTCCTTCTCTTCCTCCATTTCCCCTTTCCCTTGCTTCTCTTCATCAACCTTAGAAGTTCATCTATGTTAGGAGCTAATGTAAAATGGGGTGAGAGGGACATGACTGCACCTGGAAAAAATTCTTTATAGATTCAGATGAAGGTGCCTGGCTTAGCTAATCACATGCCAACATCTCTATGTGTTTCTCATGCTTTACCCTTTTTCTTTTTTAGTCTCTCAATGGTTTCCAAATGAATAATGCTTTTCCTCTTAGTGCTGGAACTCTTAAATATTTGAAGTTGCTTTGCTATGTTATTGAAAAAGTCATCACGTTAGTGGTGCATAGAGAAATATTACCAAGTAAAGATCTCTCCAGCTCATCTTGTGACACAAGTCCTAATAATATTTCTAATATTAATCTTCTAACAGCATACAGCCTACTCAGGGAACTACACGCCATTCAGCCTTACCTCTGTCTCTGGGAAGGTTATGGATCAGCTAATGCTGGATACTATTTCCAGGCACATGAAGGACAAGGAAATCATCAGGAATAGTCAGCATAACTTCCCGAAAGGGAGGTCATGCTTGACCAGCTTGATAAACTTGTACGATGAAATGACTGACCTTGCAGAAGTGAGGAGAGCAGTGGCTATTTTCTACTTGTGCTTCTTACACTGTCTGTCATGAGATCCTCATAGATAACCTGCTGATGTATGGGCTGGGTGAAAAGACGTTGAGATGAAATGAAAGCTGACAGATTGGCCAGACCATTCTGGTGGTGATGAGTGGTGCAATATTTAATTGGAAACCAGAGACTGGTGGTGTACTCCAGTGGTCAATACTATGTCCAGTCCTTTTTAATACACTTTAATTAATGATTGTATGATGATACTCTCATCAAGTTTGCAAATGACACAGGAAGAGTGGCTGTTACACAAGAAGTCATAGAATATCCTGAGTTGGAAGGGACCCACAAAGATCATTGGAATCCAACTCTGGGCCCTTCACAGGACACCCCAAGAATCAGACCATGTACCTGAGAGCATTTTCCAAACACTTCTTGATCCCTGGCAGGCTTGGTGATTTGATCACCTCCCTGGGGAACCAGCTCCAGTGCCCGACCACCCTCTGGGTGAAGAATCTTTTCCCAATATCCAACCTAAACCTCCCCTGACAGAATTTCATGCTGTTCCCCTGGTTCCTGTCACTGAACAGCAGAAAGAAGAGATCAGTGCCTGCCTCTCTACTTCCCCTCTTGAGGAAGCTGCAGACCGTGGTGAAGTCTCCTCTCAAACTCCTCTTCTCTTCATGAAGATTCATATATGATTATTTTCAGAAATAAGTGAATATTTCATTATTCTGAAAGAATAGTATTTTTTTCTTTTAAAGAAAGAAAACTACCATACACAAGAAACAATATCTGTTTCAAATTGCTTGTGACTTCTTTTTGGAATTTGCACAGACTTTTTGCACTGTTGCTTCTAGCTTCCCTTGAAAAGGCCTGGAGTAACAAATGTCTTTAATAATTATCAGGTAAGATAAAAACATTATGAAGAAAAAAATCACAGTAGTGTGTATCGTACTCAAGAAGTGAGTGCAACAAAGCAAAGTGCATGATCCTTTTTGCTACCAGTATACTGCAGTATGCACTAGCAATTTACCTGACTTACAGGGCAAAGCACATAGGCATACTTTTTAGCCCATTTGTGCCTTAAAAAAGGATTTCGGGGTCAGAACTGGGTGCAAACCCAGATCATTTTGCACTGAGCTTACTCTGGAGAAAACACTGACTGTTATATCATCCTCAAATCATCAGATACTTATCTTGTGTCATTTGAAATCCAGCAGAGGCAAACTACAAATTTTCAATGTAGCACTGCATTCATAAGCTTAACCTGTTTGATAAATGAGCTGTAATTGACATTCCTTGTCTATTGTGTGTTGTGTCTGTTTTTAAGTTGGTTTACATTGCTCCATTAGCAAATGAAACATTATAAAATTATGCTGGGTTTGCACTTTCATGCACAGAACAACTGTGTGATATAGATACAAAAATCCAATCCAAAATAAATCATTATTATTGCTGTTATTATTATTATCATCCTTTACTGTGTTCAAGCTTTTTTTCTCAAATCCTAGATAAACAGCCCAAAGGGTAAAAGTGAGAAAAAACCTGTGTTGCTATAAAGACCATTTAATAGATAAAAAAAGAGCTGTACACATAAGCAAAGCAAAAGATGGAACTCATTCACAATTTCTCATAAGCATGTGATCAGCCATCTCCAGGAGAACCAGGGTTCCACCATGCTTAACAGTGATTTGGGAAGACAAACTTCATCACTCTGAACATCCTTCCCTCCCTCCTTCTTCCCCCAGCTTTATATGCTGAGCATGATGCCATATGGCATGGAATATGCCTTGTGTCAATTGTTGTCAGCTCTCTCAGATACGTCCCCTCCCGAGACTTCGTGCATGCCCAACACCCTCACTGCCAAGGTAGTACAAGAAATAGAAAAATCTTTGAGTCTGTGTTAGCTCTGCTTGGCAATAACTAAAACATACCTGTGTTATCACCATGTTTCACCACAGATCCAAAACACAGCCCAATACTGGCTACAATGAAGAAATTAATTCTATCCCAACAAAAACCCAGTATAATCAGCCCAGAATATTTTTTTCAGTCTTCTCTAGGATTAGCAAAGACAAAGTAGGGAGCAATTTACAGTAGGGACTCATTCAGCACAGCATGATGAGATCCGTATATCAAAGTGTTAGATCAGTTCCCAACAAGATACATTTGGCCCATGGAGTTTACTGTGGCGTAGGTTAATCTGTACTGAACATTTATAGAATCATAGACTGGTTTGAATTGGAAGGGACCTTAAAGATCACCTAATTCCAACCCCTCTGCCATGGGCAGGGATGCAACTCACTAGATCAGGTTGCTCAGAGCTCCATCAAGCCTGGCCTTGAACACTTCCAAGGATCAGGCATCCACTACCTCTTTAGGTAATCTGTTCCAATGCTTCACCACCTTCTGAGTAAAGAATTTCTTACTAACTTCTAATGTAAACCTGCCTTCCTTCAGTTTAAAATCAGTTTCAGGAGCTGGAAAGACTTTGCTGTACTTTTAGAGAGGAATTTCCCATTTTATGTCCTTGAAATTTGTTTAGTACACACCAAAAGCACACTGTAAATCTAATATAAACACAGAGAAGAAGGAAGGTCAAGGTACTTATATCAAAACCTCACTAGTCCTTTGTATCAAAATGCTGGTGTGTTCCCTTTTTCCTTCCTTCCTCTTCCCTTTCTTCTGTTTTCCCTCCCACTTTTTCCTTCCCCTTTCCTCTCCTGAACAGGAAACATCTCATAATTGCTTGATGTCTCATAATCTCTTTCCCAAGAAAGAGAATTATCTCCTGACTAGCTGAGCTGCTATCATAGAACACTGTATAATGTTTAACAATTGTCATCAATATTTATCACACTTTCCTGTACAACAAGTTGAGTCCCATTAGTAGACAGGAGTGAAAAGTACACATATTCATTGAAAGAATTAAAGCAGCAGCAGCAGGTCATCTGCTCAAAATTCGAGTTACATCCCTCTTGAAAGGACATGCCTCTTTAACCAGTTTCTTTTTTTTCAATGACAGACTGACTGGCTTTTAAGAATGCCACCCTCCTTCTCTAGATACACAAGAACAAAAATGTCAGAATTTTTATTTTGACTTTGATAAGGACGGTGAAAGGAGAAATAAGTCAGATTTTGTTTTGAATATGTTTGAGGGTGGGGGAAATAACTTTTGGTGTATTTGATTTTTGTTCTTGGGGAATTTTCTACTGAAGTTTGGCACGAGAACATTAAAGGAAATACTGCAGAAAGAAAAAACAATTTCAAGAAAATACTCTTAAAGATGCAGCAATTAAAACATTTATGTAACTAGTGTAAATATTTGTTGTTATATTAATTTCAGCATGCAAACCTGGATTGCATCTATCCTTAGACAAAGTTGGCGGAAGCCACCTTAGCAAATTACTGCTCCATACATGCAGACTTCTCCTTAATTTTAAAAAGATATTGATCTCTCATTGTTGCATAAAATGAGCACACATCTCTTTTTCTTGTCCATAAATGAGAAAACAATTTGTCATGAAAAATAATTTGGATTTATGTCGACAACACATCAGTTACGAAGGGAGCAGATATAGAAGTTTGTTTAGGTGTATGCTCATGCAGGTATAAAACTAAAAAAATCTTATATCTATTTCTCAACTGAAAATTAGTAAAAAAAAAAAAGAAAGAAAAAAGAAAAAATTATAATAAAGAATTTTCTGTGCAGATCTTTTTATAAATTCCAGAATAATCATTAATCACCAGAAAAAATGAACGTGACTTTAAGAACACTTTTTCTCTAAACAAATGTAACCGTGACTCTTTCTATTAATGAGTATTATACTAAATTTACAATTGTTTAAATAAAAATGCTATTTATTATCACAAAAAACCCCCATGGTATTATTTGAATCCTCAGTATTGCAACAACCAGTACATAAACCATAGTACCACACAGGTTCCAAAGTAGCTAACAACAGCTGGGGGCTGACTCAGTGAATGAGCCTGTGTTCACAAAGGGGTGACCTTTTCCTTGTCTTAAGAAAAAATTTTATTGTGGATTTTAGCAAATAACAGCAATTTAGTATGCACATACGAATTTAAATGGAAGCAGTTAAGAATTTAAAATACATTCTAAACAGACAACTGATTATGGTACTCCTTTAAAAGCAATCTAAATTTTGTACTGCTCTCTTCTATTAATCCTGCCTGATTTAAGATTATTTATTGAGACTAGAGTTGAAGCTGCGTAAGGACTGTCTTTGGGTGGAATATAACCCAAATGGATGAAAACATGGCTTGCCAAAAATTACCTTCATAAATCTATATTAAGATTACTGTGACCTTTTTAATGTTTGAAGAATCGCTTTTTTCTCTACTTACTGTAGCGTTAGCATTATATGTATCTGTATAAATTTAAGTGACTAATTAAGATACCATTTATTTTCAGTATTGGATGTGTAATTGTGGATCGAACCAAAAAAACAAGATTTGAAGTTTGGACCTTGTTTTGACGAAGCTTTTTCCAGTCTGAAAGCAGGTTTGTTTTGTCTTGTCGCATGTATTCAGTATCTCTCACTGTCAATTGCCATATGAAATTCTCTGAATTCATAGCACTTCTCCTTCCTTAGATTCATTGTGGGGAGAGATATTAAATACATATAGCAGCATAAAACTAATTCTTGTTTTAAATTTGATATATGCACCTTATATCCAATACTGTGGTTTTTCTCTTTCAGAATGTCTTCACATTATTTGATTTTTAGGTAATAGTTTTCATAATTAATGTCAGAATACTAAGAATATGAGATGAAATTTTACATGGCTATACATTTAGAATATTTGGCTAAACATCTTGTATATTTAGACAGTAATTTTTAACATTGTATTCAGTTTGCTACTTCTTATACATTTTTACTTTTTAAAGCCAAAGCTAGAGAACGATAAGTTAAAATCTCCTAAATTTTGACCCCTCAGTCACAGTCAACCACGGTTAACACTGAATTCCTCTTTTCTGTCATTAACCAAGTCAAAGAATGGCTTGTAATATGTGCAACATGCTTTTTCAGTGCAGTCTCAAAACATTTCAGAAAAAAAGAGGTAAGTCTTCAAAAATCCATTTTCCAGTTATCCAAAAGAAAAAGACTTGATTATTTTTATGAGAGGTTTTAGAAATTATTATACATTTAGAGATGGTGACAGCCCTGACCAGCTATCACCACCAAAAAACCTGATAGTATGATCATTTTTACTTTCTAAAGGGATATGCACTTAATTAGAGCGGGCTCAATATATATATGCTGTCAGTTATTTGGAATATAAGTGTTGAGGTTTAAGTCCATGGAAAACGTAAGATTTAAATAAAAAAATCACTTCTGAGTTTCAAGAAATCATAAAAACTTTAACTAAGCTTAATTTTTCAGGTGAAATCTTAATAACTTATAATGCTTATTTTCTTCAATTTTCTTGAAACTTTGCAAATTCCTTTGACCTAAAAACTGGCACATTAACTGCCATAGGCAAAGTTTTGTAAAGACAAAGAAAATGCAAGTAAAAGCAGAAAGTAACAGTGTTTAAAACTGGGAATTGTGAAAGCCTAAATATAGTTCCAGTGCACTTCTATAGCAATGCTGAATCCTTATATTAAACCAGGTATATTTCTTGCACATTTTTATATAAACATCTATCTCTTCATATACCTATTTATCTCTCTTTCTCTTTGTGTCATATAGGACTCAAGCATTCATTGCATAGTAAAATGGATGTACTGTAAAAGTTTGTGGAGTTAGCTAATGTATTGATTCCTTTTAATATTTTCAGAAATAACCTAGAATTCCACTGTAATAAGTGTTTTCAGACAAAAATGCTGCTGAGGGAAAGCTTGAGGATATTCTTATAAACTGAAAAATGGTATTGTAAAACAATGTAATGAAAATAACACTTGAGAAATATTTCGAACAAAAGCATTCTACCAAATTATGAAACAAAGATACTTAAGTGCAATTCCTATGAAAGCTGAACCAGGTAAAGTTGACATTTGAAATGCAAATAATGAGTTTTGGAAAGCAAAGCCTTTGGGATAAGAAGTACTTGATAAATTTCCTGTCCTGTCAAGGACAACCTGTGTGACCTCAGGCAAATCAAGACAGGGCTGACATCTATGGGCCTGTCATCTCCAGCTAAACTACTGAATTACAAAGTGCAGTACTCGTGTGTCATGCTGGCATCTAAGTATCTTCAGACTTCAAGATCTATTGTATCAATATCTCGTGATTTCTATTAATTCCTAAATCAGAGCTGTACAGTATTGAGAAGCTGGTTAGTCCTTATTTAAGCAGGAGATTGGTATAGATGATCTCTCTTTAATCCTAATTTTTAGTATGACTCTTTGCTAAATGCCCCTGTGGCTCTTTTCCCTTCTTGTGTTTTCTCTCTTAATTTGAGCAACAAATTTTCTGAGAGAACATCTCTCTTTTACTGGGTTTCTTAGAGTGTATATCAGCCATAATTTATAACCTAATCCCATAACATACATAATCACAGAATCAAGAGGCTTCTTCACTATAATGTGATCAGTGTCTGTCTTTGGAACTTAACTATAAATCAGAATTCTGTCATAAATTACTATTTTTTATCTAAAAATTATGCTAGCTATATTAAATATACCTTAAGCTGCACGTAGCTGTGAGCTTCCTAAAAACCAGCAGATATCTTTGCACCCAGACATTCATATTGGCATGTTTAGGGAAAAAATGCTTCACTGTTCCAAGATATGTAAGAAAAAATTGTTCTTGAGTTTCAGGTGATGCATTCTTTTGCTCTTTTGGATATGCATGTTTTAGTCAACAGCTCTGAACATCTTTTGCATATCTTGATTCATGTTACTTTACAATGAAGTGAATAGAGAAATATCAACAATTACTGGTCCTTGACTGATAAAAGACAGGTTAGCTGAAATGGGTGTATTTATTCAAAAATATGTTCAGATTGAGACAGCCAAAAAATTAATTGCAAATATGGTCAGGGAATGAAAGTGAAACAAACCAATAAAATACTCTCTTAAAATCTTAAATTAAGGAAAAATAGAAGAACATCAGCTACCATATGTATGGTATGTTAGTGAATCTGATTCAAATTTGAATGTAGTTTTTTTAAAAACAGTAATTAAATTCAGAGAACATATCTCTAGTGTACCTGTGCACTTCATGTTATTCTTTATGTATGTGGAAAGACTCCTTTTGCTTGTGATGAAAAACATGACAGTGTGACATTTTTTTTAATTACAAATTCTGATGTGTTTAATAGCACAAAATTGGCCTCCAGCTTGAGAGTGCTGTCTCTTAGAATCAATGGTTAGACTTGAGGGCACTAGCTTGGTCATCAAGATCAATATTAGAAAAAATATATCTTGTCAAGACCTCTTGGCCTCTTATTGATTCAAATAGGGTACTGCAGAGAAATTAATAATGACATTACAGCTGTTGACCAACAAACAGAAGCTTCTTTCATTGATTTCAGTAGAGGTAGATGAATAACACAAAAACACAATTACCCTAGACACTGTAGGAAGACTTGCTACAGAGCTTCTAAGGTGGGCATCGGAGAGTTGTGGTGGTCACATGGAAGAACTTTCAGGAATACTAAATTGAATTAATGTTTAAAAGAATGCAAATAGCTGAAACTGATTCCAGAGAAGGATTTTTACATTAAGAAAGTATACCTCATTTTGTCAGCCTGGGAAAAACCCCCTAGTTTTTCTCAAACTGCATGAAAGTGTTTTTGCTGTGAAGGTGTTCCATCCCACATATTTATCCCAATGTAATGTAATTTTAAAAAGAAGATACTTTAAAAAAAGACACCTATTTATCTCAACAATCTTTCAGTGCCTTCTCCTCAAATTGAAAAAGTCAGGTATCATTCCAAAGTTTTAGTTTTAAACAAATAAACCCCTGTCATTTACTCCTACTCACTGGGAAATTTAAACTACTATTTTTGAACCTTTTGTAAATAACAAAAGATTTTACAGAGCCTAGAAAGGTCTGAGCTCTTCATTTACCTTCAGTACTTCGAAAAGAGCTTGGAAAAAATTTCCCCATGGGTTAGAGAGAACCTCACAGAAAACAGGAATGTCTCTTAGGATCTATTTTCATTTGGAATTTATTTTTTGGGTGTTTTATTACAATAGTTTAAGAGGAATTACTTAACATCAGCAGTAAGCAATTTTCTTCAAGCTTAATTTCCTTTATACTATGATAGATGGCATTTTTTAAAGGCTTGGAAATACTTTGATAATATTTTTTAGTGATTAATATACGTAATACTTTAATACTGCAATTGTAATAATTGAAAATAAAACATAAATTTAAAAAGCTATAATCTAATGGAAAATAATATTTGCTGCAGGCCTGCTATGACACATGAAAAATTTTGCACCAAGAAAAGAGATAAGGACAGGAGCAGAAGAAAAAGAGAGATGCATTTCCTCTCATCTCCTGCAGAGACCAAAATATTGAGATCATCAGAACTTAAGGCTCAGAGGAGCAGAGGAATACACGTTGTATAGTCCTGCCAGTCCCTACATGCAGACTGAAGTCAGCAAAAGAAAGTTCCTTCAAGTTCTTCAATGCTCTGATCACAAGTGTGGAGTGGGACCAATGCTGGGAGACACCTGCAGGGAACCTTCACTCTCAAAGTGCTCATACTCTTAATAGTTTAGATGCAGACTATTTACACTTTCAACTCCATCCTGAAGTTAGTCTTGGCTTGTTAATTTTTTATTATGCCACTTCTTTGTTATGCTGACAAGGTGCAGGAACACAGCTGTATGGCTGTTGACTGTTTTATATTTTTCTAGCACTTGCTTTGTTTAATAAGCCATATTAATTTACTGGGACTCAGAGTCCTATGTGTTATAAACAACAATTTGGGGTTTAGTTTAGCCACAGAGAATTGAAATACCACTGGGACATCTGACTCAACATAGCTTAATCTTACTGAAAAAAAACCTATTGCATAATAAAAGGACAAATTATAGGAATCTGTCTTTCACTCTGTTTCTTTCAGTTGCACCTTAAAAAAGAAGCAGCATTTTCCAGCCAGCTATTGAATCTGACAGGTAAAGGTCCCTGAAGAATCAATTATCTTCTAGTGAAATTTACTTCTTGCTTTGCTACATGAGTCTGTCAATTCAAGGTCTTCACTTACCTGTCTCTCTGCGTTCTATGTCTATTACTCTTTAAAGATGTATTTTTATTGCCTGGTGCACCTGGAGGGTGAAACAGCCATCAGACCTTCATTATACCGAGCATTATTCAATCCAGTAAGGATGGTGCTCGATTAACAATTTATTTAATGGAAGTGCTGGCCTAAACAGCACTGCATTCCCCTGTTCCTCCTCTGCCACAGCCCTTGGATGCTCATCCAGGGCTCCATTTTCATCACTTGGACATTCCCAATGCATGTACTGGGCAAGCTTAAGATCAACCCTGGCTCAAAAAACCTGTAGACTTTCCTGTCAAGTATGGAATGATGTTCTGCCACTTCTTGCCGCCACTGACCATACAAATTTTAGGACAAGACAAAGGAAACAGGGAATAAAATGCTACCCGGAGCTCCTTTTTCCTCTCTTCTGTGTGAAACAACATGACTAGGAACGTGCAGATTATGTTCAGGTTTTGTTTGATAGAACATATTTCTGTCTTCAATTTAAGCCCAAACTTAACTTTCCTCTTTTTAATTCCTGTTATCCTGCAGATTTTTCAAGGTAAGTGGCAAAGTTTTGCTGCTTGGACACTATTGTCCATTTCTTCTTTGTTAGTCAGTTGTCTGTTTTCCAGAGGATACCTCCCTTTGTAAGTCAGGCGCATGTGACCTTTTACATCAGCTCTCACTTTTGTTCAGTAACCCAGTTCTCTCTTTACCCAACAAGTTTTCCTCTCTGCTTATTACATCATTCTGTTAGTTGTGAAAAAGAAGGACAAGTAAGATGTGGATTTTCAGTCAGAAATAAATATGTAACTTCAGCATCAAGTAAGAAGACACAATGCAGGAGTTAAAATGAATTAAAAAAGTAAGACCATATCTACAGAGAAAACATTTGGAAATATTTGAATCTTGATTTTGCTTTCACAAGCTCATTCATTGTCTCTCATTCATGATTTACAGCATGTGGCAGGTTAATAAGAAATCGTGTGACTTAAATACTGTGGCTAAATTACAATTAATGTATAGGTCATAAATAATAAAAAAATACTCAAGGACGATAAATGTTCAGAAGTAATTCCTTTGATATGTTATGGGAGAAGCTAAAACTAACATGAAGATATGAAATTAGGAAAAAAAATGCATGCTAAACATTAAGGAAGACATTTTTCCAAGAATTAAATATTTTCCATTATCAAATTATCAGCATCTACTGGGAAGTTAAAGATGCTGATTTTCTGAAGCATTTACATTTTCCTGGGAAGAGGTGTAAAACACTATAGATAATTATGTTACAGTTATGGTTCAATTACTTAAAAATCTCTAAAAATTAAATACTTATTCTAGTGACTTTGAGCATGAAATTCTGAATGCTCCAAACACCAGAAAGAAAACTAGAAGATATCTTCAGAATTTATCAGCTAATATGTGGTAATAAACACATTCTGAAATACTGCTTAATATTAATAGGTGAGGATCAACATAAGAAAATTCCTGGGAAAGCTAGACCAGATTTAATCACCATTACTTTTGTAGTGGGTAATAATTAGTCTTCAAAATGGTTGATTATTTGTTAGCAAAGCCATCTGTATCCCATTAAATACCATTTCATTGCAACCAATAAAAGTCCACAGATTTTGTACTGACTTGGCAGTCTGGAGCTGTATGTCTTCGATTTTGGCTAAGCTCATTTTACCTTGTATTAGCTATGGCAACAACTTTCAAGTAGTCAGGTTATTATGGTCCAGTTTCTTTAACTGTGAAGATTACATACCATAAAGCTGTAACAAACCCATGTTGTGAATGAATAATGAACATTAGCCCAGGGAAACATAATTCTATTGATGTTAATCAGTGCTGGGGAAGCCTATTATGTAACTTCAGTAGGTAATGGCTGAAGACAGCCATACTTAAGATGGAAATAAATGAAGGGAGATCAAGCCAAGCAATTTATGTTCTAAGAGCATTAAAAAAAAAAAAAGAGAAAAAGAAAAAAGGAAAGTATCTAAATGGAATCAACACTGTGTAGGAAGATATACTTATCAATGTCACAGTCCTTTACTTGAAAACTCAAGATTCTGATGAGCTGCTGTAAGTTCCTTTTTAAGGAAATCTGAAGCTGTCAAAATACAGGGAAAAATAGGAAGGTTGGACATTATACCAGAGAGAGGGAATAGGTACTAGGAAGTTTCTGTGCATTAGTCTTAATTATACTACTAAATACAAGAGTTTATCACTGCAAATGAATAAATAATAGTACTAATTCCTGTATTATGATTAGACCATTAAAATTTTAGATAGATGAAGTATATATAAAGGGAGTGTTCCCTTCTCAGCTATATCAAAATTTTGATTGCAATGTATTTGCTAAAATGTAACTTTTCCTGTGAAGATGTAGAGTTGATTTCTACCTCATGTCAAACCAATATACAGAACTTTGAATCCAAAGCTCATGAGACCGCCAAAGTCTATCAAAATTTAGAAGAACCCATTGGCGTCAGTACATATTTCTAGCTCCCATGGGTGCTAAGCAAAAAACATGGGCTTAGAAAAACATTATTTTTAAATGCAGTCTGATTCCTAGAGCTTTTCAAGAAAACTGCTTATTTTAATAGCATGTCACCTACGAAAAAGTATAGGCAACACGTCAATCTCTGTTTTGATTTCTTTACCTCAGAAACAAGCATAACCTTTTACATGTTGTAATTGGAGATAGAAAATTAGTATGGAAAGTTTTAACATGTATGATTATTACATTTTCTGAATATTTACTGATGGATTAACTTGTTTTACATATCTGTTTCTCTTATTTTTTTTTGTTGAAACCTTTGTTACGTTTATGTGGTGACACTCATAACCGTGAAAACAACAAATTCACTCACCACCTCCCATGGTGAGGCAGGTGTTTAGCCATTCCCAGAAAACCATGGTCCATCATGTGTAATAGTGGCTTGGGAAGACATAAACGCTATCAGTCTGAATGTTCCCCTTCTTTCTCTTTCTGCCCAGATTTATACATTGAGCATGATACCCTATGGCATAGAGTATGTTCCTGTGATCAGCTGCAGTCAGCTGTCCCAGTTGTGTCCCCTCCCAACTCCTGGTGCACCCCCAGCCTCCTCACTGGTGGGGTGGGGTGAGGAGCAGAAAAGACCTTGGCTCTGTGTAAGCCCTGCTCAGCAGTGACTAAAACATCCCTCTGCTATCAACACCATTTCCAGCACAAATCCAAAACACAGCCCCATATGAACTCTATTCCAGACCTAGCCTGTACATAATCAAATAAATTTCATGAAGTTGGTTACACTGAATTTTATGTAAAAATTCCAGACTCTTGGGTTTTGGACATTTAGTTCCATAAAGGAAGCATTATACAGGTTGAGACCTAAGCTGGAGGAAAATGACTCAATAAAACAGACTTAGAAACAGGGCAAACCTCTTGCAAAATTTTCACATCTTCTAGAAATCTTTGATACAGAGATCTTTCATCAAAATTTGTCCTTAAATTTTTGCTACATGTAAAAGACCAAAATATACATAAATATTTTATAGTCTTATTCATAATAAGGGGTAAATATCTGAAGACAGGATAGAAATCATTAGTTGCCTAGAAATAGACCTTCTGCAATATACATTTAATATTTTGCATCTCAAGACCACATAATGGCATATGAAGATGTCACTTGAATGATAGCAATTGGCTGAACATTACTGTTAACATCAAACTCATTTGCACAATCACAGCCCAATACAGTGCATATCCATTGCTATTTCTCTCCATTCTGTAGTTTCACCTGCTTCTTTCTTAGTATGAATAAATCATTGGAACAGATGGCAAAACCTTACCAATAAAAGGCACTCTTATTTTCAGTGTAAGCCCACCATACTCAATCCACATACATTTGCTAAAGAAAAGAAGTACTTCCATGTTTTGGGAATGTATTCTGTTAGAATTGCTGATCATATTATTTAGGCAATTAACCAAAAAGAAAACTATTCATTTGACCCATAGAACTAGATCCTTTCATTGCAATCTTTAGTTAATTACAGATGGCTCATTTCCCTTTTTTGAAGGCTGTGCACACACGGATAGAATATCATACTCTATGGTCAGAGAACACGATTCAATGTAAAGCAGCCAGATCTTGAAGAGGAAATATTATTGAAGTGCAGTGAGACTATTAGCCAAAGATCTTACTCAGGTATGATTGCTTATGGACGTGTTCAGCTGCGACTCAGGCTGACAAACTTTCAATTGTTAAAACTTCCCACCGTCATAACAAATTCAAGAGTGAACTAAGGTATTTTCTGCAATCCTTTCTTTCTATACATGATATGAATGGTGTAGCTTCACCACTGACCTAAGTAATAATAAATTTTTAGTAAATTTTCTTACTAGCACTCACACTGTAACCATACATACAGTATAAAAATGTAGATATAAAAACTTAATAATATAAAGATACAAAAGTAAGGACTGGAACACTAATCTTTGCTTTATCTGTAATACACCTGAACTGTCAGATTTCATGTCCAACCTCTGCATTCTTTTTTATGATTGCTGTTTCTGCAAGTAATTGCTCAGATTGTGTTAAGACACTAGCCTGGAGAATGTATTTTTTATTTAGAATCAATTTCTGTTTACATTTAAGTTCTCCTATACCCCATTCAAGTCACCAGCTGAATATCATCCAGAAATCATAGGGTATTAGCGAAGCAGTAGAGATCTTGTTTTATGCTGACAACAGCACACTTTTCTACAATACTAACAGACAACTTGTAAGTAAAAATCATAAGAGTAGCCCATGAGTAAAAAAGCCTGGGCATGAATCCTTATCTTAACTTGCCATAAAGTGAAAGGAATAAAAAATTTGCATAGCTTGCTTTCATGATCTTTTTAAATCTGACATATTGTGAGTTTGTGCAGAGGTCAAACATTTGAGCTTTGTGATTTGGTAATTAATATCTTCTATAAAAACTCAGTGTACCCATTAAGAGTTAACCATTCTTCTATCTCACAATCTAGATTATAATGGAATGGGCATTATTTCATTTTCTTCAAGTGACATATTTCTGAAATTGTGAATAGTGTAAATAAATTCCGACTAAGATTAATGATATTACTGAAAAAAATCCTTCTGATATGTTAAAAACGTTTTAATAGAAATTTTAGAAAGCTTTTGAAGTGAATTTAGTGAAGATCAAAGTGAGAGATTTGACAGTCCTAGAGCCCAAATTGAAAAAAAAAAAAAGAATCCTAATGAGCATGTTGCATTAATCACGGACTGAGGCGCTGTGCTTCCACAGTGCCAGTGTTATTATCCTGTTAACTGAAATGACATTGATGCACTTGTGGGAGGCAAAAACATACAAAGGAGATAAGCATTGCCTGTGCAGAGCAAACACTGATGAGGAAAATATCTATGCAAAACGGTGTATACAAATCTTTTATTAATACACTAAATGGGTAGTTGTTATTTATTATATCCACAGACATTATGCCACTGTGTTACTTTGTAGTTCAAAGCATTTTAAAATATCTGCATGTTAGAGAAGTTTCCTTCTTAAATCCACTAAGGACCATTAAATTATAAAGTGTGACCTCATCTATAACACAGGCACTGTGATTTAACCCAGTTACTCTTGCAGTGAATGCAAGAGCCTGTGTTGTTATGAAGCAAGACTTTCCTTCAAGAGGTGAGGAATCTATCACTCCAAATAACTGATCAATTATTAAAGTGTTATGCCAAATTTATGACTAGAATTACTCCGAATTTAAATTCCAGATATTGTCTCTCATTACACTTTTCTTAGCTAAATTGAAAAGTCTTTTGGTATTCATTATTTTCTCTCAGTGAAAGCATGACTATGGGAAATGTTGAAGAAAGTGCTTGACTAAATTTGACTAAGACATTTAATACACTATAAATGGGGTTAAATGATAGTATAATCTTAAAAAAAATGCTTATGAATACTGAGCAATTACTTGCAGATATCTGACCACTTAATTTCCCATAAATATTTGGCTCATTTACATACATAACAATACTTACATTTTAAGCAAAAGTTCCAAAAGACAAAAGATTAAATCTGCTTCTACTAACCATTCAAATATCCCCCTTTATCTGCATGGAAGATTTTGGGATGGAATTTTATGAACATGAAAAATGAGGATTTACGAAGCAGAAACCAGAATCGGGTTAAAAATAATAAAAGAAATTTTGTGTTCAAAGCCTCTAAGTGAAATTAAAACAGTATAATGAGTATGTACAAACATCAATATGTGTTTGATAATCATAATTTTTGTTGTCATCAGAACATGGGTTATAGGTCTCTATCTGTGCCTAGAAACTGATTAAATGAGAAGTTCCAGTGGGCTGACCCTGGTTGAATGCCGGGCACCCACCACAACCACTGCATCTCTCCTCTCCACAAGTGGACAGGGGAGAGAAAATATAACAAAAGGCTCATGAGCTGAGATGAGGAGTGAAAGAGATCACTCACCAAATACCATCATGGGCAAAACAGACTCAGCTTGGGGATATTAATAGAATTTATTACTAAGAAAACAAGTGAAATATAATGAGAAGTAAACCCAAATCTTAAAAACACCTTCCCTCCATCCCTCTCTCCTTCCCAGCTCTACCTCGTCCCACAGTGGTGCAGGGAGACAGGGAATGGGGTTTACGGTTAGTTTATCACTCATGGTTTCTCCTCTGCTCAGGGAGAGGAGTCCCCCTGCTCCAGTGTAGGGTCCCTCCCACGGGAGACAGTTCTCCAGGAACTTCTCCAGTGTGAGTCCATGTCACGAGCAACAGCTCCCTGCAAACTTCTGGAGTGTGGGTCACTCTCCCACAGGGAGCAGTCATTCAGGCACAGCCTGTTCCAGTGTGTGTTCCCCACTGGGTCACAAGTTCTACCAGGAAACCTGCTCCAGCATGGGCTCCTCTCTCCATGGGTGTGCAGGTCCCTGCCAGGACCCTGCTCCAGCACAGGCCTCCCATGGGGTCACAGTGCTCTCTCAGGCATCCACCTGCTCTGGTGTGGGTCTCCTCCAGGCGCTGCAGATGGATCTCTGCATCCCCATGGATCTACATGGGCTTGGAGCACAGCTGCCTTACCACTGTCTGTACTATGGGCTTCAGGGGACTAAATCTCAGCTCTGGTGCCTGAGGCACCTTCTGCTCTTCCTTTTCCACTGACTTTGGTGTCTGCAGAGCTGTTCCTCTCACATATTCTTACCCTGGTCTTCTCTGGATGCAATTAATTAATGGAATAATCTTCCTTCCTTCTTAAACATGTTATCACAGAGGAGTTACTATCATTTCAGATAGGCTGAGCCTTGGCCAGCAGCAGGTCCATCCTGTAGCTGCCTGGCATTGGCTCTGCTGGACATGGTTCCAGCAGCTTCTCAGGGAATCCACCCTTGTAGTCCTGCCCCCACTACCAAAACCCGGCCACACAAACTAAATACAGCAGTTGAAACAATTTGAGTGTAAAATATTCTGAATTTTACTTCAAATAGTTAGATTCACACAGAAGAGAACTTCAAAGGCTGTTCAGAGAAATTTCAGCTGACCACAGACTGTTTTTCTGATGTGCTACAGCAAGTTATAACCTAGCTTTAACTGTGAGCATCATAGGGAGGAGACTCCTAGTATGGTTTTCTTACTAAAAGTTGCAAAGATATGATCATTATTCATGAGTGTGTGTTTCTGTGTGTGGCTCTTTATTTCATATTCATACACCTGTTTCCTCTCCCACCCATCCCATGGTCAGTATCTCTCAAATAAAACAGATAAGTAAAAACCTCGATGTTACTAAGAACACACAAATTTGTCAAAATCAAAGTTTCTTAGGTGAAAAGAAGACAGTAGCTTTGCCAGTGAACCTAATGAGAGAACCTATGGAGGAACTGTGTTATGGAGATTTTTCTTGACTGGCCTTCAAATACTGTACTATATGCAAAGGTGTTACAAATGTTTCAGCAGCAAGAAGAGATGTTGGTATCTGTTAACACCTTTATAGACATGTTTAAGTTTGTACAAGATTCAAATCTGTGAGAAAAAGTCTTCTGCAGCTCAAAGGATTGTTACTTTTTCTTTGGGATTTCTTTTCACTCCTTGTCTGAATTTGTATTTTTAGGGATTGGTTATGTGGAGACAGGACTAATTGTGATAGCATGAGGCTTACTAGTTGAACTCCTTTACACTTTAGCCACTACATTCTAGACCAAAAGTGGCTTTTTTGGTTTTTCTGTTTTTTTTTTTTTCAAGGCAGCAAAAACTGAGGTAGAAATGAGAAGTGTCTGAGGACTGGAGCTGTTGCACAAGGAATCTCCTTTTGCTCCTCTAGTCCCTAGTTCTCATACAAGCAGTTGCAATGTAGAACACACTATTTTAGTCCAGACTTGTACTACAAGGATGCAGCTTCTTCTTTCTGATTCACTCTGACATAGATATATGTGGCATAAGGGCTATATCTCTTATCTCCTGCATTTACAAGAGTTTGGATTAAACTCTCATACTCACCTTGGAGAAAAATATAGTGATGGAGAAAAATGTGCCATGCTACACTGTCGTACAGCAGAGTAAAGAATTATTGATTGTGGAATTCAGATGAATAAATATGCTTTCATTACAGTTTGCTTAAATGCTTCTTTTTGTTGTTGATGGTTTCTAACCTGACTCTAAACATATTGAAATTGATCATCTTATTTAAACAGCTTGAGAGTTTGATCCCAGATAAGGTTTTTCAGAAACAAACTGGTGCTCATCTCTACAAATGACTACTGACTACTAGGATTTATAAAATTCTCTTTATGAAAATTTCTAGATAATGTGCAGGGTAAACCATGGTGTACTGAATTATTCATAACCAAACAGCGCTCTCTGGAATGGTTTCATATTTACAAACCAGACATTTTAGAATTAGCCCAAATCAGCAACCACACAGTTCCGTGTGCTACATATAATGAGGAAATATTGATGGTAGACTTTGATTAAGAGACCCCAAGCTGACTGTGAATAACAGAAGTGATTTGTTCAGCTGATTGAGGGAAGAAAGCCAATGGATTCAAGCACTTTCATCCAACTAGTCATAAAATTACTACCAAGGTCACTGAAACAGCTCTTGACTGTTCACTCCGTAGACCAGGAAAATATATTTGGAAAAAAATACCTGACGCAGCAGTACATACATGCTTTTATTTCAGGCTATTTTTATTGTGCTTTACACATTTTGGTAAAATGTGGTATGTGGTTTTTATAATTTGTTTCACTGTAAGGCTCTTCTTGGCACTTTCAACCAATAAATACTTGTGTTTCTCAAGCAGTCCAAGAGCCATACTGCCAAAAAGCAACCAACTTTATTTTTATTAAATCATTACTTTTTGAATTGAAACATGCTGTTTGCTGAAGTAGATACTGGAGTGCAATGTCCCATCCAGAAGACAAAATGAAAATGGAATATAAAGATTGCCTATTATTCTGGGCCATATCTTGTCATTATTTCTTTCTATATCCATTCTTATTTGTCCATTTCCTGCCTTTCACTTTTACATTTTAGTTATGTGTAGAATATGATTATATATTATATATGTTACATATTACAAGCTGTATAATTTTCATATTTTGAATAGTTATATTTGTTATATATCTTTTTCCATATATATGCATACATTGCATAAAACTTTTTCCATTTTATTACATAAACAAAAATGCATGCAAAAGCATGATAATGAACTCAATCTTTTCAAATAGTTTGGTTCTTTTGTATATAAAATCATTAAACTTATTCAGCTTTTGAATCCAAATAAAGATGAGGACATGTCACGGGTACAATTGACAACGGTAATGCAAGGACCTTATTTAAAAGAGGTGATAGCTTAGAAGGAGATGGAAAAGTTAAATAAAATAAGTTTCAGTAGATATCTCTATTTGTTATTGTCTGTCTGATGTAGAAAGTTCACTAAAAAGAATGGAGGCAGAGGGAGAATTTCACACATGATGAAATATCTGGTATAACAAATTGGTTCAAAGAAAGCATTTCATATAATATCAATATAGAAAAAAAAGCAAATTTATTTTATGAGGAAAGAACAACCCTGACTGATAAAGGACAAAGTAACTTTCATATTGATAGGAGAAATCTAAAAGGAAGCTACAAATCTGCCACTTACAATGGTCTGGATA
>VXAZ01005893.1:0-23977 GCA_013399875.1 Gymnorhina tibicen | reverse complement strand
CCCCCCCCCCCCCGCCAAGGTCGTTGGCTGCAAGGTCTTAAAGATACAGTAACAATTTTTGGGCACAGATTGATATGGAATAAAATACCATTATGAATCACCTCACGACAAAAGGAAATTAAGTTAATTAAGCAGGACTTTCCCCTCATGAACTCATGCTGGCTGTGACCAGTGACTGCATTGTCTCTCAAGTGTTTTTCAATAACTGCCAGAATAACGTTCTCTGTAATTTTACCAGGCACTGAAGTTAGACTAACAGGCCTGTGATTACCAGGGTCTTCCTTCTTAGCCTTCTTAAAAATTGGGATGTTTCCCAGCTTCCAGTAGTCTTTGAGCATTCTTGTATAAATCCCATCAGGGCCCATAGACTTATAGGAATCCAGCTGGAGCAGCGAATCCCACACAGTTTCAGGGTCAAATGGGAGTTTGTCATTCTCACAGTCATGGTCCTCCAGCTCAGGGCTTTGGGGGTCCCAGAGGCCATCACTGGTATTGATGAGAGGTGAAGAAAGCAGTAAATGTCTCTGCTTTGTCTGTGTGCCTGTGACGTGACTGAACTCATCAAGCCACAGACCAATGTTATCTCTGATTCTCCTTTTGCTGTTAACATATTAAAAAGCCCTTTTTGCTGTCCTTCACAGTGTTGGCCATCTTGAACCCTAATAGTGCTTTGTCCACATGAATTTTCTCCCTACAGTGCTGAATAGCATCTCTGTAGGCCTCCCATGTCACCTGTCCTTGCTTCCAATGTCCATACACTTTCCTTTTCCACATAAGTTCTAGGGGGAGATCCCTGCTCAGCCAAGCTGGTCTTTTGCCCTGCTTGCCTGACTTATGACACTTTTGAATTTCCTGCTCCTGTGCTCTTAAGAGATGGCTCTTAAAAAGTGACCAGCACTGATGGACCCCAGAACCTTCAAAAATGTTTTCCCAGGGAACCTTACTGGGTTCCTGAGTAGCACCAAAATTGGATTCAGTATTCCTACAGAGGATCTTCCAGATGTTGAATAATATGTAGCATTATTTTCTGCGTCTTGTAAGCTACCCTATATTGCAACACCATTTTTTTTTAATTCAGTTTGAAAGCCACTAAATCTGATTCATGTCTAGAACTATATGGAGATTGTTATCTGTCCTGTACTTATGTAGTACAATATTTCCTATAACCTAATCAACCTTAAACGTCATTTTCCCCCGATGTACACAAGTGTTAAGTTTTTGGTGGTCTTCCATTAACTTTAGTCTTTCTAGCTCTGCTGTCTTGGATTTTGGTTTCTTTCCATAAATAATTCTTTGTGCTGTCTGGGTTTGGTTCAGTTTCTTTAGTGATTGTGCTCATTTATCTATTTCTTTCTAAAGAATGGTCAGAATGGAGACCAGCTGGCTGAGGAAAGGCTAGATCATTTAGTGCTAACTTGGTTATTAGCTGAGCTTTCTTGTTATCCTGTTGGGAGCTGCTTATCTGAGTCTGAAGTGGTATACATATGTGGACTTCAGATAATTTTAAATTTTTGTGTCCATGAAAGCTGGAGTCTCCTTCATCTAGTCAGGCAGTCTTTATAATCTCAGTAGAGGTCTTGAACTCTCATTTTAAACCCCTGTCCCCAAATGGTAGTGAACTGTCTTGGTTTGAAAGACAGGTGTCTGCCAAGGAAGGCAGGAGACTCCCTTGGAATGGGAAATGTAACCCCCTTCCCTCCGAATTATTATAAATTTGAAATTAAGGGGCTTTCAGGCAAAGATATGAGAAATAGGAATAACAGTTTCTTTACTAATATATATAACAAAGCAATAATACAGAAATACTAGCTTAACCTGACAGAGTCAGGATACGACCTGACACCCTACGAGGCAGGGTGGTGGTAGCAGTCCGATTAGGTGGTGGCTGCAGTCCTCTTGAAGTGGTTCTGTTGAAACGGTGATCCTGTAGAAAGGTCTGGTCCTCCTCAGAAGGTCCAGTGGTGGTTGTGTAGCTCTTGTCCTCTGGGAATCCAATAGGTAAGGCTGCTTGTGCTGTTCCAAACCGTAGATTATATCCATGTGGGAATGCTTGGTTCTTCCCCCTGGGTGGAGCATCTCACGATGGCATGATGTAATTCTATGAGTCATGGGGTGGGTCCTTGATAGCCCATTAAACAGAGAGAGCTCCTGGAGGGAGTTATCAAGGATGAGTCATGGTAGGGGATAATGAGCACAGCCCCACCTGCTTTAACAATTTGTGAAGATGATAATAGAATACATACTTTTGGTTACATCTTACACTGTAACCTAGGACATGAACTTAAGATACTTTACTGCTATATTTCCCTTGAATTAGCTAAATATCTGAATTGACTGAAGCATCAAATGTATTTAAAGTTTAAAGTAACTTTTTGATCACCATATAGCCAGATTGGTAACCCGGGCTGTTCTGAAATGTCTAAAGAATGCCTGAAAATTACAGGTCAAAATGCAAATAAGAAGAGCATTGCCTCGTGGGTGTAATACCATGGGGACATACACAAAAACAACCCAAACAAAACCCCATACAACTGAAAAAAACACAACACCCCCCAAACAACAAAAACCACTTTGAAAAGCGCTAACTCAATATCATATAGCATGAAAAGCTTGTGACACTACTGCAAAGCTGTTAAGAGTATGTCAATCAATATATTTGTAATGCTATTTAATGAAGGGCAATGTATACGGCTGAAGTAAACTTGGTACCAAGTCTAATGCTGAGTCTTGAGGGAACTGGAACTAAGATACCAGACTCAACATACATTTGGCCATGCAGTAAATAACCCGTCTCATTTCTATAAACAAATGGGATTCTAGTAGTAAACTCAAAGGTGTTATTAATTCACTTTGTGAAAACAACTGTGGTAGATCATTTTGATACTTTTATTTCATAGAAATAAGGGGAATGTCAGTGCTTGTAACTGGCAGAATGATACATGATGAAACAAAGGGCTAAGCCAAAAAGATTAAAATTCAACTTAGGAGTTGTTGAATTAACATCCCTAATAACGATTCTGGCCAGAAATCGGAGAGAAACGGTCATTTATTTGCCAAGAATGTCCAACGAAGCAAAGACTTTCAAGGGTTTATATACACTACAACTTTTACCCCGCCTCTTTACTATTTCATCAGATACAGGTGTATCATGGTTTGTCTTGCTGTTCTTCTGTGAAGCAATACTGCCATCTTGCATCCTTTTCCAGTAATTTTGAGGAGGGGTGTGAGAAGATCTCCTTTTTCATCACCTTTATCTTTGTCATGCCGCCCTCCAGATGACCTTTCAAGCCTCACACATACACCTTTCCTTCTTATGGTGTCCCATTTATTATCTTATTGTTCTAATTGTTTACTTAGACATCTAATCCGTCTCTAGTTATAAAATCACTCTGAGGCTCCTCTAGTTAAAACAATGCCTTTTGATTGAAGCTTCTGGGGTGTAGCAATCCCCCTTAGTACAGGTGCTGTACATTTATCAGTCTAAGCCTGGGTTACTCCCTGTTCTTTCCCATAACATCTATCTTATTTTATTAAAACAAAGTTAACCATTGATTAAAACTAAAAGCAGCTAAAATAACAGAATCATAGAAACTAAAATTACAAAGTTGCAAAAACAAACTTTTAAACTAATCTCAATACAGCTCCTTACAAAATTCAAAATCACTGAATTTCTTGGCTAAATACGATATATCTCTCTTTCATGGTAGTTCTAGGAATCAAACTGTGGCAGAGTGGCAGCACATTTTTGCACAGTCTTCCTGAAAACAGTATTTTTTGTTGAGACACCTGTGCTAAGCTTGACTTTAGTGGTAAATGCCTCTTCAAATCAGGCTAAGTGCTGCTCTTTGTATCAAGAACAGAAAGTACAGAACTGCTATGTGGAAGTAGTGAGTGGTTAAATGGTAAAAGTTCACAGTTACCAAATAGATCTGCATAGTGTTTACTTGGAAGTATTACTCATCAGCTCAAACTGTGCATTAAGTTTATTAGAAAAATCTCGGATATTCTGCCTCATCTACCAAATGAAGTCCTTTTTCTCCCCCTTTTCTAGAAGACTTGGTAAGAGGTGGGTTTGCTTCAGTGAGCTTTCATTAGAGTGAAACTCATTGAGTTGATTTTAACAGAACAGAGTTACACCCTAGCCAAAGGGAGTATGTGCTCCTCAGCCAATATATATTCAGTAACATTCAACATAGGTAATGTTGTTCAAAGTCCTTCCTGGCTTGTTTTGTTCTTTTGTCACACCCCTCCCCACGTCTCTCCCAAAAAAGAGAATAACTGCAGGAGCTAACATGACTCTAAAGAGCTACGGGAGACTTTGAAAAGGGGAATTCTTTTAAAAACAGAACAATAAGACTTGGGACATCTCTTGCTTATTTAATTCAATGTCCACTTGCCTTTATTGGAAGCTTTGAAGGTAATGGTCCTAATATAATTTCTATTGTAGAAGAATAAAAAGATTTTTTTTCTCTCTGAAAACAAATAAAGCTTGAAAGCATGCATTTGCTGTCTCTAGTGTCATCTAGGTGAATGGACTTACTGCAGAGCAATCAAAATCTGGTGTCTTGAACATATCTCTTTTAAATGGGAGAGGAGGAAGAAAGGTTTAATATTTAAATGTCAGAGATATTTATTGTTATGAACATGAGCATTAGAACATATTGGTGTTTGGGGGGAGGGGAATAGGGAGGGAGTTGTTAATCTTTCTTCCCCCTGGTAGTCTGAAATAACTTGTATTACCTTAAAATTGCTGGTTTGAGTAAGCAAGTATAGATGGGGCTGCTCAGCTGATATGTAATATTTGCACTGATGTATGTCCTTTTATTTTAGGAACTCTTAATACATATGATATTGCTCGTCATTCAATGTTACTAATTTTGCTAAGTGCACTTATTGCTGGACATTGTATATTTCCTGAAAGAAGACTTCAGGGCAAAGCCAGTGAATTGGCAGTTTCAATCGACTACATAAGTATATGTTGCAGCAAATCTTAATGCTGTCGAAAGTGCTTTGAGCCTTTTGAGGGGAGAGCTGCACTATATGCATATCTTTTTCCTTTCTGTATCTGGGACTAGGTGTTATGTCTAAATACTTAAGTGTTAAGATAATTTTTCACTTTAACATTTTGTTTTTATCATGTTAGACTTGTTCTTGACCCACAGACTAATATGAGAATTATACAATCAGGTAGGTCTAGTTTTTGTAAACCAATTCATGTTTTCATTTAACTATTTTTAAATGTTGGTACATACATTGTGTATCAGATATTTGACCAGACTGAGCTTCATTTCTAAACAAACCTCATTTTGACACAAATAGAAAGGACTATTTTTATGAAACCTCAACCCTGGCCAACTTTAGGAATCTGAGGTTATATCAGGAACATGACAAAAAAGATGCATGTTCCCCAAGGTTCAGTACTGGTGCCGGTTCTGTTTTAATATATTGAATGATTATCTGGATTAGGGAATCAAGTGAACACTCAGTAAGTTTGCAGATAGCACCAAGTTTAGTGAGAGTGTTGATCTGCTGAAGGGTAGGAAGGCTCTACAGAGGGATCTGGACAGGCTATATTGATGGGCCAAGGCAAATTTTATGGGCTTCAACAAGGTGAATTGCTGGGTCCTGCACTCAGGTCACAACAACCCCATGTAATGCTACAGACTTGCAGAAAAATGGCTGGAAGGCTGCCTGGTGGAAAAGGACCTTGGGGTGTTGGTTGACAGTCAGGTTAACATGAGGCAGCGTGTGCCCAGTTGGCCAAGAAGGCCAATGGCATCTTGGCCTGTATCAGGAATAGTGTGGCCAGCAGGACCAGGGAAGTGATTGTCCCCCTGTACTCGGCACTGGTGAGGCCACACCTCGAATACTGTGTTGAGTTCTGGGCCCGTGTCCCGGTTTGAGACAAATTAAGGGAAACACTCTGGAAGGAATGTCTCCTCCAAAGAAGGCAGGTTTCAGCTGCCCCTCCCCTACCAGGTTCAGAAAAAATTTTCCTTGGAGGAAAAGTGAAAAAAACCTATTTATTTAACAAGTAAAGTGCACGCAGGCACAGAAAAAAGAAAAAAATGCTAAATAATAAAACCTCTTGCTGTGGAGAGAACCTGGGTAGATTTCAGAGTCCTTTGTGGGTGTGGCTTTCTCCTCTTTGGAGCTGGGGTTCGGCTTGGGTCCCTCTGGGCCTCCCAGATGATGTTCTGGTGTTGCTGAACAGTCCAGAAGAAAAGAAGAAACCAAAGTCCCAGGGAAGCAAAGGAGTTTAACTCTCCATCTCTCTCTCCTGAGAAAAGGAGCCAAGAGCTGGGAAAAGCAGGAAGGTGCTTTCCTCCCCTCTGTAGCAGGTACGCAGGGGAGTGTATATCTGTGTCCTTGAACACAAAACCGCTTGGGTTTTTTTCTCCCTTTCTCTCAGACCCAGCTTAAAGACACAGAAAGGCACAAGATTCGTCTGGCATAGGGCAGACAATAAGGAATACAGTCATACAGTCACCCCAGGACAGCCCCTCATGACAATAAGAAAATTGAGGTGTTGGAGTGAGTCCAGAGAAGGGCAATGAAGCTGGTGAAAGGACAAGAGAACAAGTCTTACGAGAGAACAAGTCTTATGATAAGCATCTGAGGGAACTGGAGTTGTTCAGTCTGGAGATGAGGAGGCTGAGGGGAGACCTCATCAGTCTCTGCAACTACATAAAGGATGTTTTTGCAAGGGGTAGGGGTAGGTCTCTTCTCCCAGGTAACAAGTGACAGTACAAGAGGAAAGGGCCTCAAGTTGAACCAGGGGATGTTTAGATTGGATATTAGGAAAAATTTCTTCACTGAAAGGATGGTCAGGCATTGGAACAGGCTGCCCAGGGAAGTGGTAAAATTACTATCCCTGGAAGTGTTCAAAAAATGTGTGGATGTGGCACTTGGGGACATGGTTTAGTGATAAAGATGGTAGCATTAGGTTAACGGTTCGACTTGATGGTCTTAGAGGTCTTTTCCAACCTTAAGGATTCTATGTCCTGGCGAGTCCCTTATTTAATATAACCTTTTTTGTTCAACTCTAATTGGTGCGGTGAGTCTTCCTTGGTATTTGGGGAGTTTTAAGGGAAGTGGGTGTTGAGACCTGATAAAAACAAGGACTACGGCAGGAAGCAAGTAGGAAGAATTGTGAATACATTTTGAAAGCCAAGAAAAATGCGTTAGATTTGATGAGGTGTGAGATGCAAAACAAGCACTGTTGAAAGCAAAACTCTTTTCTCTCTCCCCTTTGTTTTCCCCTAAATTACTCTTTTAAAATTGCGGTTTAAACTGAACTATGTGTTCTAATAATTTTTCTTAGGGTGTAAGATCAGTTTTTCTTAAATCTTGTCAGATAGATATAATATGGACTTTTTGATCTTTGACAGTTCTGACTTTATACTTCAGTGCTTGCTTCCTATTGCATACTCTGGGATACGGTGAGCATAATTGATTTCTATTCTCATGTCTAGATGAATATCTGAGGATTGAGTAGAGAGGAAAAAAAACCCCACCCCAGTTCTGTATGTGGCAGTGACAAGATAATGGTTAAGTGCAGCAGGTGAACTTCAGTGCATTGGTAGCTGAGGCCAGAACATCAGTGCTTTTCCTGATAGCGTCTAACAGCAGAATGAAGATTTCTGGTTCTTATGTAGATCTTGCTTGTCCCCCTCCTGACAGCCCAGATTCACAATAGAGACAAATAGCCCTCTTCCGGTCTTGCTATAGCCTGGTGGCCCAGTTGTACAAGCTTCTTTAGATTTATTATTAAGTCAGTATATAGAGCAAAGTGGTTATTGTCAGATTGGGTTTTGGCATCTTTGCTCAGGAAAGAGTTTTATTCTGTAAATAACGCTTTCCCACAGCAGTTCCCGAGCCTGAGAAGCAAAGCTTTCTCTGTGGGCTTGAGTGTCCTTTTGCTCAGTGTCCTAGCTCTTCTTCATTCTCCTTCCTCTCAAGGGAGTGCTTAACCCTTTCTATTCAACTTGTATGGAATCTTAGGATTTAAAGACACCAAATAATATTTGGTGAATAGTTTTCCTGTGCACATTAACAGTTAAAGGGAATTCATGGAAAAATCAGTATACATCCATGTAATTAAACCAAGGTGTGAACTATGTGGATAAAGATTATCAAAGGCCAGTCATTTGCCTTTGGTCGCCTCTGTCAATCTGCATTCTCTTCTCTCTGCAATATTTTGTCTTATTTGTACTACTTCTTGGCCCTTTCCCTTTCTTTATAAAGCAGTATGTGGTTCCAGGGCTTATCAACCTGTGTACCACTCTAGCTCATGCAGCTATTAAAGGTGCTTATTGTCTGCAGGCAACACACAGTAACTTAGGAAAAATATATGGTGTTTGAGAACTAAACACCCAAAAGATGTTACTTGAATTGAATGAGTGAGTAGAGCAGTTATGATAATTTTAGTGCTGTATCACTGTAGCTTTTATTTTTCAGTTGTCTTATTTTTCATCTCAGAATTCCTATTTTTTTCCTCCTGTGCATGTAGTATGTTTGTTTACTGTGGAGTTGCAACATTTATCACTGTTGCAGGAAAAATATGTTTACATTTCTTTACCTGTTCTTGCAGTTGCAAAGAAAGGTCAGGTTAGAAGCTTTTTTGCTCTCTAAGTAGTCTCCTGCACTGTGTTGGGGAGGGCTGTAGGCAGGGGAATCATCATCCATCTGTTGTGACCTGGATTGTGAAATTTATCTCTACCTTCCTGATAATTGCCTCGCTTTTGAAACCATCCATTGTCAGACCCTTTAGAGCAATTGAAAAAATAAAACCTACAGATGCATTGTGGGATTCTGTTGTGAATTCCACCTGTTGGTTTTGCTGTGCCTTAAATCATATCTCCCCTGCTGGGGAAGTGTTTCTAAGTCCTTTCCTGGATTTTCTCTTAATTAAAGGACATTCAGCTTTCTCTGCTTTCAGATAGTTTATTAAGTCTTATCAGAAAAGTTAAAAGTACAGCAGAGGGATGTGAATGCTGAGGAAAATGCACAGAATGTCTTAGAAATCAAGATAACACGGCGTTTTTAAAGCTAAACAATCCAATCGGTGTTTGAAACGAAAGATACTTTCACTTTTCTACCAATATTCAACAAATGTTTACAATCTGTCCACAGGAACTGCGGATTTCTTTATCCAATCACTTTAAACAATTTTGTCGCATTAAATGGAGTAGTAAAAAGAAGGAGAAGAAAGTTTAGGAACAACAACAATCCTCCATTTTGGAGTTTTTGCTTTTTATCTATTTGCTACTTAAACAAACCCAACACCTTTATATTTTCACCCTGTGTAACTTTACATAATATTCTATCACCTAGTTCACACCGCTGTGCGTTCAAATTCTTCCCAGAGAGTTGGCAGCTTTCTCCATGGACGGAGGTCAAAAACAGTGCTGTCCAGGGGGGTAAAACTCCTTAAAACAGGCAGAGAAATATTCCCCGCACTCTGGACTCTCACAATGCATGTTAAAATAAAACCTACAGATGCATGTTAAAGATAAAATTAACTTCAATCCACAGAAATGCATCCTGCACTGCCCTACCTGTAGTGTGTTTTTCTGTCTGCAGCAATCCCTAGGTAGCCCTTCCGTGGCTCATCTTCATTCTTGAAACTTCTGCAGCAAGTCTAAAAATTGCCCTTGGAACATAGGTGTTCGATAGAGCTTTTCTGCTTAGTATCCACCAAGTCTTTCATAGTACCGTCCACCTCTTTCATTTTGTGTTGCTACATTTTTCTACATTATTGTTTTTTATAACATATTGTGGTTTGATCTCATAGATGTTTTGTAAGATTTTTCACAAATACTGCAGAAAACATGATTAGAGTCACTGTATCCTAATGTCTGCTTTATCCCTTCCTAGGGTGAGCTGTATGTCTTGGAGGTGCTGCCTGATGCTTGTGTTATGTAAAATAATAAATAATTTATAATGCTAACTGAAAATATCTGTTTTGGTGGACAAACATACATGGAAGTGCTTGACAGGCACTATATTGAGACATAATCAAAATAATGCCTTAAAAATGTGGCAGAATAATATGAGCCTCTTTTTTTTAAGTGGGGGAGCTTTTCAGTGAGCCTTTGCTTTACTCCAGAGTATTATTTACCCACTTTACGAAATCCTTAACTGGTGGATCAGTGTGAGCCATAATGGAGGTCCACAATATGATTCTGTGAATACTTAGCTATTTTACTGAAAGCAGTTTTTCTGATGTACTGCCTTGTTGCTGATACCAGCACCTGATAAAGTAAAGAATCACATGAAGCTTTGGATCATGTGGCCCTTTCCTCTTGTCTATCATAATGAAAATAATTTTGAAAGGTATAATGGATTTCATGCACCGCCTTAGAAAGCTGAAGGTGTTTCAATGTACTAACAAATGCCAGTTTTGAGTGTAACTTTGAAGCTATGATGTATGCATGGAATTTAAAGAACTGCATCTATATACTCAAAATGGTAATATAACATTAGTGCTTGATGCTATGAATTGATACAACCTCTGCAAATTATTTTGTTTTCAAGCAGAGACTGTTGGCTTCTATCATGTGGACTCCACCTGCTTTTCCAGTTTTTATATGGGAAATAAAAAATTATGTAAACAGAAGCTTGTCAACATTCCTCTTGTCAATGTATTTCTGCATTGAAAAAAAATTATCTGCTTTGCAAGAAATATGTGGCAGTGACCTGCTCTTTATGGTAGTAGAATGGTGGGGCTTTGCATGATGTATGTTTTCATTGTTTGTATTAAGCTGCTTGCATGTGCCTGTTGAGAGCGGGATGACATCTCTGCATCAGTTATAAAGCAATACTTGTTTTCTGGTTCTTCTGACAAATAAGTATTCTTGATGGAATTTTTATTTTTTTCCCTTTGGCTGCTAAACCATAATTGTCTGAGACAGTTCTGTGAATATGATCTGTAAGTGCACACACTTTGGATTTGTGTTGTGTGCTGTTTAGTCTGCCGTATTTGCTCCTTGGTTGCAAATAGCTAAAACTGCCTAAATGCTTTTTATGTAGGGCAAATGAAATGTCAGGCAAATGATAGTGGAGATGAAGGTCTATCTGAGGGGTTACCCAGAACAAATCAGTCAACCAGATGGATCACAACTTTGGGTGTTAAAAAAGAAAGAAGGGTAATTGTAGCAGGTGATTCCCTTCTGAGGAGGACCACCCTGTATGCCAATCGCACGCATCTCACAAGGAAGTCTGCTGCCTCCTTGGGGCCTGGGTGGGAGTGTTGATCTGTTGGAGGGTAGGAAGGCTCTGCAGAGGGATCTGGCCAGGCTGGATTGATGGGCTGACGTCAATTGTATGAGGTTCAACAAGGCAAAGTGCTTGGTCCTGCACTCAGGTCACAATAACCCCATGCAGTGTTGAAGACTGGGGGAAGAGTGGCTGGACAGCTGCTTGTCAGAAAAGGATCTGGGGGTGCTGGTCGAGAGCTGGCTGTATATGAGCCAGCATGTGCCCAGGTGGCCAAGAAAGCCAATGCTATCCTGGCCTGTATCAGCAATAGTGTGGCCAGTAGGACCAGGGAGAAGATCTTGTTGCCCTCTACAAGCCTACAGGCCTCTACTGGTGAGGCCATGCCTAAAATCCTGTATCCAGTTTTGGGCCCCTCACTACAAGAAAGACATTGAGGTGCTGGAGCAATTTCAGAGAAGGGCAACAAAGCTGGTGAAGGGTCTAGAGGGTAAGTCCTATGAGGAGAAGCTGAGGGAGATGGGGTTGTTCAGCCTGGAGAAAACGAGGCTCAGGGTCGACCTTATCACTCTCTACAACTACCTGAAAGGAGGTTGTAGCCAGGTGGAGGTCGGCCTCTTCTCCCAGGCAGCTAATGACAGGACAAGAGGACAGAGCTTCAATTTGCACCTGGGGAGTTTCAGACTGGACATCAGAAGGAATTTCTTCATGGAAGGTATTGTTAAACGTTGGAATGGACTGCCCAGGGAGGTCATACAGTCACCATCCCCAGAGGTTCAAGAAACAACTGGATGTGCCACTTAGTGGCATGGTCTAGTTCACAAGGTGGTGATCAGTCAAAGGTTGGACTCAATGATCTCCAAGGTCTTTTCAACCTTAACGTATCTGGGATTCTGATTCTGTAACACCTTTTTATGGGTAGAGTTTTCAAGCTGATAGCTGTATATAGCTGTCTTGTATGCAGTTCAGAAGCATGGATAAACTGTTTAGTGGAACTATTAATCACAAACATAAATGGCAGTCAAACGTACTGATGAAACGGTACCTTTAAAAATATCAATCTTACATATTGATATGGAAAGAAGGTGGTTTTGTTCTTTCACCCCATAGCTTTTATTTTGTGAACTAAATTAACTGAGCATTGACTATAAGGGTAATATCAGAAGAAAAAGGATTTAATTCAAGTGCAGAATATAAGTAATGAGATTTCTTTTCCTTCTAAGATTACATCTGTTCTTGTAAGTACTGGAGTAGCACTATTAAGATGTGACTTTGATTAAATCTTCAGATAGGGACATTAAGAAATTTCACTTCTTAAGCTTGAATTCAAGTTTTGCATAGATATGTCTTTCTCACTTAAAGGAGAAAATCAGAAAACATTTGCGCCAGCAGGGAGGGGGGGGGCAGCCCGGGGCGGGACCATCGGGGAAGGGGGCATAGATGAGGGTGAAGCCCACGGCCGGGGGGGAGTCCCGGTGGTGAGGGGAAGGGCCAACGCGGTTACACCCACCGACGTGGGGGGGGGTTTCCAATGTAGAAATACCGAGCAACGCAGTGGGTGGAGTTAGGGAGGGGCCAGGGGTTTCGGCGGGCACAGGAAGATATGAAGTAGAAGGAGAAGGCATTATGGTATGGCCAGCCACGTGTCGCCGCCATCTTGGCTGCTACCTAGAGCCGACACAGCGGGGTATTATAGGGTCAGGATGAGGGTTAGGGGAGTGCCCCGGCTGGGGTGATCAGTCCCAGCTCAGTAAGGGGACAGGGGAGAACCCAGAAGAGTCATCTTCCAATCTCTCCTGAGGGTAAGAGGGGCAGGGGAGACAGGGTGGGGGAAGAGGCAGAGGGGTTGCAAGTCAGCAAAACGTTTGCCGCCACGTGGTCAGGGTAGTCTTGGGGAATAACAAAGGAACAAAAACTGGGGAGGGGAGAGGGAAAGGGGTGATGGAGGTGGTCATCAGGGAGAGAACCAGGGTTTTCTGTTTCCAGATAACTAAGTAAAACAAAACAAAGGGTAATTCCCTTAATCCCTCGCACGCAAGAACTCCCCACACACAGCTAATCTTAAAGAAAAACTTCTCCCAAACCAGGGGTACTGAACTTGCATCTTCTCTTGTTAGAGGTGGGTTTTTTCTTGCCAAGGCTTCACATGAGGCGCGACCCCCTTCACTTTGACAAGAACCCACCCCCAACACTCCACCCAACCTGAGGCAAAAGGATTAAACTACAAAGAAAAAATACCCCCGTACCAGGCCGTACCAGGCCATACCAGGCCATCCACAGGCTCCCCTCGCACAGGGTCTTACAAGCATGGAGAGTCAATGTAAAGCACTCGGTGTGGTCCGCCACCGTCCAGCCGACCTCCTTTGAAAGTGCGGCTTTCCTCAGGAGGCTACCGGACGTCCCTTCCGTCCTCTCGTTGAAACACGAGCTTCGCATTGGGGAAATGGCTTCCCAAAGGTGATTTCTCTCCTGCAGCAGCGGCTGCAGGGGACGCTCTCCAGGGCACCTCTTCACAGATGCCTCACATTGGGCACCATTTGTTGCAGTGTGTAGTTTCCTGCGTTGGTATGGCAAGCCGCAACCTTCCCAGAGAGCTCTGCGGGGTTATCTTGGCGACAGCAGCTGTTCCGCTTCCCATTGCCCTTCTGGGCGGCCTGCGCTGTCCCGGCTGGCTGTCGGCTCCACAACACAGTGGCGATAAAGGAGGCAAGAAGGCTCCCCGCATGGGGACCACAGAGGATCTTTATTCACATGGTGACATGCTGATTCCCAAAGGCAGAGAGGGCGCATGGCATGGAGCCTGGGGTTTTATCTGGGCATGAGGGGGGGCGGAGAGAGCACATGGACTAATGGTCTCAGGGCATAGGGGTAGTACATGGGTGGGGTTGGGGTAACAGAACCAATAGGGAGAACCTGAGGGTGTGGCCAGGACTAGGGGCAGGGAAGGGAGGACAATGCGGGAAGGGCAGACATTTAGTAAGAGAAGGAGTGGGGAAATACAGCACTACAGTCCTTAGTTAAAATGCTTTGACCTTAATGCAATGGATATTTTGGCTACATTTTAAAACTAATCTGTTCATTAAGTCATATCCAATGAAACACAAAACAGAATGAGTCCCTACTGTCAAACTGACTGTAGTAAAAGCACATTCCAAGTCATCTTAATATTTGTAGTGTATGATTAAGTAAACATTGAAGTTACCAGGAAAACAGTGAAGTTTGGTTTAGATTTGCATTTAGAAGAAATCTAAACAGAAGTGTTTTATGATGCTTTGAGGTGTTGAAACTCTTACAAAATGCTCTTTTGAGGTTTATGCTAATTAAACACTTCTGAAATGAAATTATAGTACTGTATGCTTAAAACTCTTAATTTTTCCTTTAAAAATCCTTTTATTCCCTTACCTCCTCTGTTTTCACTTGTCAAGCCTTTGAAAGTCTTAAAGTCCATATAAAGAGCCAAAAGCCCTTACTGGAGTATTTGCAAAAAACCTAATCAAAGCTTCATTATTTGTTTTGTTATATTTGAAATTCAAATCCAGTGAATTAAGGTATAATCTCTGTACTGTAACACAAGTGCAATGCAATTCAAAACGTGGTCCAGTATACCAAATATGTTGCCGAAGTTAGGTATACTGCTTAACACTTGAACTAATATTCTAGAAGGGCCCTGTGTATCCAGTGTTAATGTTTTAATAAAAAGCTTATTCCAGTAGATATTTTAAAGCTATGCTTTAAAACAAACAGTAGTACTAATTGTTAAAAATGTGACCTTTTAGCACTTCTGTCACTATACTTATGTAACTATATTTCTAGCACTCTTGCTCTGTATAAAATAGCTTTAAATTCATTATTTATAGCAGAAATTTCTAAATGCATCTTGCCTTATATTGTTCCACTATGAGCTGTCATTAAAAAAACTTCTATCTCTGCTATTTCAGATAAGTTACAATCTTTTTATTTTTTTGTTAAATTAAGCAATTAACTTAAGATGTGCCTTATTAAATCTTTTGAACTTATGAGTGTCCTTTTTTCTTTTTTTCTTTTTCACTACTTTCTGCGCTCTCACTCTCTCTTTTTTTTCTTTTAAGTTGATGATTACTAAGCCATTTTCCACCAAGACTTGGAATACCCTTTTCAAAATATACTTGCATTTTTTGATAATTTTCATTTTTCCACTTTGCTTCTACTTCTGATACTTATTCCTCTTTCTTCTGTTTCCTCAATTCTTTGTTGTCTTATACCTCATTCTTTAAATGGGCCAGATAGAAACTGACTCTTGGCTCTGTTTTAGTTGTTTTTGCTGGGTAATCTCATTCAGTCATGTTCATTCAAGAATTATGTTAACAATTCTGGAAGTCACATCTTTCTTTTAAGTCATACTTTAATTTTTCCAAAACTGTGTTTCTCTGCCACTGCTCCTTTGTAACCCAAATATACGTTTTGTCCTGCACACTTGCAGTATTGTATAAATTCTCTTTGTTTTTACTAACTCCAGCTTTGTGTCATTTCTCCTTTCTTTTAATACTCTAAGTTCATTTGCATCTTAATTTATCAGCACTTTCTCATCTCCCCAAAGCCTATGCCATTTTCAAATTTTCTATAAAAAGTCCAACAGCTAGAATTCCATTGTTGCTTCTTGCTTGTTCCATATCATATGTTCTGTCTCCCTTTCTCCCTGCCCTGTCTGAATTGCTCTTCTGCTGCAGTATTTCTTATTGTCAAGGATCCTTTACAGTATTCTCTGTCTACTTGATCAAATCTATTAACAGTATTTCAGATATTGCTCTGAACCATCTGTTTCTTTTGTCACAGAAATTGTGCAACTAGCACATGTTGACAGAGAGGTGAGGATGTATAGTATAAAATTACAAGTAATTCTTTATTCATGGTCATGAGGTATCCCATTCAAATTGGGGTACATTGAATGTGATTTCACACATGATTCTTTTACCTTTCCAGTGTTCAGATGCAACATCATTAATTAACACATGCATATTACTGTTTTGCAAAGCAACTATAATTCTATGGCATCATTGTCCATCTGATTTTTTCATGATTGAGATGTGCCTAGAGTGGGTCTTGCTACAGTTACTTGTCTATGATGCCAGATAATGGGAGGGTTTCACAGAGGTGTTAGAGGGGCTAGGATGCTGGCATTATCTCGATAGTCTGGGGGTATCGTTTATTCTTCAGCGTGGGGTCTGTCCTTCTCCTTGCAATGAGCTGGGGTCCTTAAGTCATTCGAACTTAACCATGACTATGCAGTATACAATGTTAACTATATATCTTAAGAATTATAGAGTGGTTTGGGTTGGAAGGGACCTTAAGGATCATCTAATTCCACCCCCCCTGCAATGGGCAGGGATACCTTTCACTAGACCAAGTTGCTCAGAGCCCCATCCAACCTGGCACTGAACACTTCCAGGATGGGGCATCCACAACTTCTCTGGGCAATCTGTTCCAGTGCCTCACCACCCTCACAGTAAAGAATTTCTTCCTAATATCTAATCTAAACCTGCCCTCTTTCAGTTTAAAGCCATTCCCCCTTGTTCTATCACTACATACCCTTGTAAAAAGTCCCTCTCCAGCCTTCTTGTAGATCCCTTTCAGGTACTGAAAGGCCACAGTAAACTCACCCTGGAGCCTTCTCCAGGCTGAATAACCCCAAGTCTCTCAGCCTTTCCTAATAGGAGGGGTGTTCCATCCCTCTAATCATCTTCATGGCCCTCCTCTGGACTTGCTCCAACAGATCAATGTCCTTCCTGTGCTGGGGACCCCAGAGCTGGATGCAGTATTCCAGGTGGGATCTCACAAGAGCAGAGTAGAGGGGCAGAATCACCACCCTCAGCCTTCCAGTCGCACTGATTTTGATGCAGCCCAGGATACAATAGGCTTTCTAGGCCACAAGTACACATGACTGGGGCATGTCCAGCCTCTCATTCACTGGTATCCCCCAAGTCCTTGGCAGGGCTGTTCTCAATCCATTCATCCTCCAGCCTGTATTGATACCAGAGGTTGCCCAGTGCAACCAAGCAGCCCAGGTGCAGCACCTTGCACTTGGCCTTGTTAAGTCTCATGAGATTCCCATGGGCCCACTTTTTGAGCTTGTCCAGGTCCCTCTGGATGGCATCTCGTCCTTCAGGTGTGTCAACCGCACCACTCAGCTTGATGTCCTCTGCAAAGTTGCCGAGGGTGCACTCGATCCCTTCATCTGTCATTAATGAAGATATTAAATAAAACTGGTCCCAATACAGACCCCTCAGGGGCACCACTAGTCACTGATGTCCATCAGGACTCTGAGCCATTGACCACTACCCTCTGGATGTGACCGTCCAACCAATTCCTTGTCCACCCATCAAATCCTTGTCTCTCCAATTTTGAGAGAAGGACGTTGTTGGGGACCATGTCAAAGGCTTTACAGAAGTCCAGATAGATGGCATCTGTAGCCCTTCCCTTGTCCACTGATGTAGTCACTTCATCATAGAAGGCCATTAGGTTGGTCAGGCAGGACTTGCCCTTGGTGAAGCCATGCTGGCTGTGCTGAATCACCTCCCTGTCCTCCATGTGCCTTAGAATAGCTTCCATGCCGATCTCTTCCATGATTTTCCCAGGCACAGAGGTGAGGCTGACAGGTCAGCAGTTCTCAGGGTCCTCCTGGGATGAAGAAAGTTCATAGAAATGAATACTATAAAGACTGGTACAGTAGTTAGGGAATGAGATTTTCTAAGTCTTACATTCTCTTTCAGGGTTTTTCTTCTCCTTTGCCATGTATGGGCCATTATATGTTAATCTTTAGGAAAATAGTCTTCTTACAGTTCCTCACTGTCTTCTGTTTTACTTGTGAGGACATTTGTCAAACTGAATATTTTTTGATATTTTTCATGCTATTTTAATCAATAGATGTTTTTCATTTTTTTGCATTATTTAATTAGTTACTCTTTTAGGGGTACACAATAAATTGCAGATAACTATTTTTTTTCCAGATCAACATGATAACAAAAAAAAAAGATTCAGAGTAACTTGACAGTTGCTACATCAACATCTTAAACTTCCAGACACAATCCAAGTTATTAAGCCCTTGCTGCTTCCTGACAAGAAACAAATGGGCTAGTTTAGAGGAGATACTAAATTTGCTTTCACTAGTTCTTTATTTATTAAAAGCCTCAACACTCTACTTTTGTGTGTGGTTTGGTTTTTAGACTGAATCTGGCTATGCATCAGAGTCAAGTTTACGACGCCATGGCTCCATGGTGTCTCTTGTCTCTGGAGCAAGTGGATACTCTGCAACATCCACCTCTTCATTCAAGGTTAGTGAATAACATTTTCTTAATATTGGTGTTTAAATAACACACAAAACTAGAAAGTAAATAAGCTATGTGAAGACTTGTTCACACAATTATAAGAAAAAAACCCAAACAAATCTTTGGTTTATTATAAGTGTTAGTAATTCAGCATGTAATGATGAACAGATCATACAGGAAACTTTTTCATGCCTCTATGCAGTTATCCCTCTTAAATTATGGCAAGGAAATCAAACCTGTGGGAGGATTTATTAGTCTTTCTTAGCATACTTCTGAGAATATCAGGGCTTCTAAATGAAAGGAAATGATGATTCTGTGACTTGACAAATGACAGCTTTCTTTGTTTCATGTGTATAAATATTTAACATTTGAAATTGGTTGGGGCAGAAGAGGAGCAGCACAAAAAAGGAGGGAGTGAAGGCTAGAACAAAGATCTTAAACTAGAACTGACTTTTCAGGCAAATAGGTATAAACCTCATAGTATGTAAGATTGTGTTTTTAATAAACTTTTACTGAATGTTCTAAAGTAGCAGATGAAGTCAAGATGAAAAATTGAGACCAGTGGACAAAATGAGTAAGAAACACTTCTATGCAGTTTCTTATGTTGTTCTAACATTAACAGTATTTCATAGCTGCTGATATCTGAAATTTCTTTCGTGTGCTTAAAGAATTTTTTCTTCATAATTGCAGAAATCCTTTTTTTTGGCATTGAACTCTTGCTGAGCCTGTAGAAGCATTCGAGCCTTTTTTTTTTGTATTTTCAGAAGGGCCATAGCTTACGTGAGAAGCTTGCAGAAATGGAAACCTTTAGAGACATCTTGTGTAGACAAGTTGATACTTTACAGAAATACTTTGATGCCTGTGCAGATGCAGTTTCCAAAGATGAACTCCAGAGGGATAAAGGTAAAACTGTAATTGAGAACTCTTATCTCCATAGAATTTAACTTTTTACACAGTAATAGCCCTTGAAATAGTTACTATAGCATTTGACACCATATAAATGAAGTATATATATTAAATTTAGTCTTTGGTAATGGGATCAATCATAGATATTTCTGCATACACTGTGTTAACTATTTTCACTTTAGAAGTTGGATTCCCATAAAAATCTGCTTAACTTAAATATTGACCTCTAGCTGTCAATTGTATAAATGATCTTTTAAGCATTTGATGTTATATAACAATAGTTGTTTACCCCATAACATGAATTCAAGTTTGTTTACTGCTGTGTCTCTGTCATGGTTTGACCCCAGCTGGCAACCAAGTACCATGCATCTGCTTGCTCACTTCCCCTTCGCTCCCAATGGGATAGGGAGGAGAATCAGGAAAGAAAAGAAAATAGAAGTCATAGGTTGAGATAAGAACATTTTATTTGAAACAAAGTAAAAGATAATAATAATAATTGTAATAAGAAGGAGAGAGAGAGATGGAGATATAACCCAAGAAAGACAAATGATGCACAATATAATTGCTCACTACCTGCTGACCTATGCCCAGCCCGTTCACAAGCTGTGATCAGCCCCCTCTTCCAGGTAACTCCCCCCAGTTTATATACTGGGCATGACATTCTATGGTGTGGAATATCCCTTTGGCCAGTTCAGGTCACCTGTCCTGCCCATGCTTCCTCCCAGCTTTTTGTGCAGCTCCTCACTGGCAGAGCATGAGACACTGAAAAGTCCTTGCTTTGGGTAAGCACTACTTAGCAACAACCAAAACATCAGTGTGTTATCAACATTATTCTCATACTGAATCCAAAACACAGCTCTGTACCAGCTACTGAGAAGAAAATGAACTCTATCCCAGCCAAAACCAGTCTCTTATCTTTATTTTGAAAAGCAATAGGTTATTAGTTTTAATAGGAACAATACATTCTTTAAAAAAGGCAAAAGTTCTGCTGTAATGAATGCTCCTGAGATGTATTGGCTGTAGCTAGAGCACTGAGTGCACACTGGAAGTCCTAGTAGACTCAGGTGTGGATGTCTACATCTCTCTGAATTGTTCTTCCCAGAGCACAGCTTGTTGTATTCATGCACTCTTCTGAGGCATTAATATTCATTCCCATGTTTGTTCTGGCAGCCTGAAACTTCTGATAGTGAGAAAACAATAGATAAGAACCATTCCACTTCTTTGAGAACTTTCTAGTGTAAAAGATAGTTGATCAACTGTGGCTCCTTGCTTATCCAGTTGTAACACCAAGATAATGTTCTTCTTACCATCAAATCAAGTGCTAAATTTCGACATTGAGCAAATGTTAGTCTCCTGATGGTTTCTGAAAGTAATGTTGATAGTGGTCAAAAAAAAAGAAGGGAGGGTGTTTGTCATGACTGTTATAGGAAAAATCTTAAATGCTTCTTAGCCATGAAGATGCTCTTAATTCTTTTTTGCATACTAAAGACTTGGGAAAGCTTTCTCACTCCCATAACACACACTTTCTCACATTTAGTGGTAGAAGATGATGAAGATGATTTCCCTGTGATGCGTTCTGATGGGGATTTTTTACATAACAGTAACAGCAGTAAGGAAAAATGTAAGTGTGTCAACTTTTTCACTCAAAATTCATATGAATGGTATCATAAGCCTGATACAAGATGGGTATTTATGTTTTTTTCTAAGCAGAAAATGACAAGAATAGTTATTTGAATGTATGTGACAGGACATTCTTATTCGTGTTAAGATAATCATGAAAAGCAGTTAAGGAATTATAATCTGAATTATTCTTAATTCACACAAATATTAATGTAAGACTGTCAAGATGGAATTTCCTATTCTGTGTCCAAAGCCTTTTCCACTACAAAAATCTGTTGAAACAGCTACATCATTTGTATACTGGGAACTGAGATTTGTAACAAGCAATTGCAGTTATTCTTGCAAGTATTATCTGCTTTAGGAGTGTGGTGAAACACAATGCTTTTCCAGTTAGGTGTGCCCCATTATCGTTTTTCTAACTTCTATGTCTGTGTAATGATTAAGTCATCATTGTTACTGAATCTCACTCATCCTAGTTTTAGCACTTTTTAAAACTGTATTTTTCAGTGTTATGCTGAACAGAATTCTGATTTTTATTCTTATCTTAAATTATCTGGTTATAGTCATTGTACTCACTGCATCCATTCAGTAAATGTGAATTCCTCATGCAAGTCTTGCTTTTTTTAGAAATCTGATACATCTGGCCTGCCAGAAGTTGTATATACATTTTAAAAATCTATTTGCATTCTTCTTATACTCTCTTGTTTCCTGGCTGAAATTATTTCCATACTGACATTCTATAATGGTTGACAATTCAGTATTTGTTAGACTTTGGTTCACAAAATTTTGAAGCAGTACAGTTGTAAATCTGATGTAATTTCCAAAGGAAGTACTAAGCAAAAGCATTTTTAAAATTGTAGACACTTTCTTCAAGAATCTGAAAAATATATGTGCAAAATAAGCCTTTTCTGTCTTTTTTCTTTTATCTGGCTCTAGTTCCCCATGTGTTGCATGTTTCCTTACTGTATTTAATTTTTCTTTCTAGATTATTGCCAAACTGTTAGGAGGAAAGGAACTGGAAGGAGTTACAGTATACTTCCAGAGAACTAAAAATAGGACTAGATTCTTTTTTCAATCATATAAAGTGCTTGCTCTGCTAAAGATTAATTGTAGTGCTCAAGAGAGGGTATTTCAAGGACCCAAAAGGGCATCGTTGGGCTTTTGGGATAGCTGCTGTAGAGACAGGAAATTAGACAGTTGAATACCTTGCCTGGTCTCTCAGAGGACTCTTCTGCTGTGGGACAGCTGAGGGTCGAAGAACAACAGGTACCGATCGATACCACAACAGTGCACTGTTGACAATACTGCACCAACAGGGGGGTCCATGACCCCCATCCATGAGATGATTCATGAACCGGAGAGCCAGGGAGTGGTCAGCAAGACTTGCTCACCCTTTCATAGTCTTATATGGCCAATGCGTAAGTCCAGTGGAGAGTGGAGGCTGACAGTGGACTATCATGGCCTGAACGAAGTCACACTATCCCTGAGTGCTGCTGTGCTGGACATGCTGGAGCTTCAGTACAAACTGGAGTCCAAGGCAGCAAAGTGGTGCCACCACTGACATTGCTAATGGGTTTTTCTCCATTCCTTTAGCAGCACAGTGCAGGCCACAGTTTGCTTTCACCTGGAGGGGTGTCCAGTACACCTGGAACTGACTGCTCCAGGGGTGGAAAAACAGCCCCACTATTTGCTGTGGGCTGATCCAGGCTGCACTGGAAAAGGGTGATGCTCCTGAACACCTGCAGTCCATTGATGACATCATCTGTGGGGCAACACAGCAGAGGAAGTTTTTGAGAAAGGGGAGAAGATAATCCAAATCCTCCTGAAAGATGTTTTTGCCGTAAAACAAAGTAAGGTCAAGAGACCTGCCAAGGAAATTCAGTTTTAAGGAGTAAAATGGAAAGGTGGATGTAATCAGATTCCAGTGGATGTGGTCAACAAAATAGCAGCTATGTCCCCCATCACCAGCAAGAAGGAAACACAGGCTTTCCTAGGCGCTGTGGGTTTTTGGAGAATGCATACTCCAGAGTACAGTCAGATTGTAAGCCCTCTCTATCTTGTGGCACAGAAGAAAAACAATTTTAAGTGGGGCCCTGAACAAGAACAAGCTTTTGAAAAAATTAAACAGCAGACTGTTCATGCAATAGCCCTTGGCCCAGTCAGGACAGGACAGGATGTAAAAAACATGCTCTACACTGCAGCCAGGGAGAATGGTCCTTCCCAGAGCCTCTGTCAGAAAATACCTGGGGACACTCGAGGACGGCCCCTGGAGTTCTGGAGTCTGGGATACAAAGGATCCAAGGCCTGCTACACTCCAACTAAAAAAGAGATCCTGGCAGCTTATGAAGGGGTTCGAGCTGCTTCAGAAGTGATTGGCACTGAAGCACAGCTCCTCCTGGCACCACGATTACCAGTGCTGGGCTGGATGTTCAATGGGAAAGTCCCTTCCGCACATCATGCCACTGATGCTACGTGGAGTAAATGGGTCATGCTGTTCACACACCTAGCTTGAATAGGAAGCCCCAATCGCCCAGGGATCTTGAAGATCATCATGAATTGGCCCGAAGGAGAAAATTTTGGACTGTCATCAGAAGAGGAAGAGGAGCAGGTGACGCATGCTGAGGAGGCCCCACCATATAATCAGGTACCAGAAAATGAAGTGACATGCTGTCTTTACTGACAGTTCCTGCCATATTGTAGGGACAAATTGAAAATGGAAAGCTGCTGTATCAAGTCCTATTTGGTGAGTTGCAGAAGCTACCAAGGGACAAGGTGGATCAAGTCAGGTTGCAGAGCTGAAAGACGGCCAGCTGGCTTTAGATATTGCTGAGCAAGAGAAATGGCCAATGCTCTACCTCTACACTGACTTGTGGATGGTAGCAAATGCTCTGTGGGGTGTGGCTGGAGCAATGGAAAAAGACCAATTGGCA
>VXAZ01005885.1:3065-13130 GCA_013399875.1 Gymnorhina tibicen | reverse complement strand
GGGCGCCGGGGTCACCGGGGGTGCCGGGGGTGCCGGGAGCGCGGGAGGGGATGCGGGGACGGGATTCTCCGGGAGAAGGGAAAAGCGACGGCGGGACCCGGCGGGAACGCCCGGCCGGACAAAAGTGCTTAAAGGGGAGGGCACTCTCCCGAAAGTGCCGTGCGGGGAGGGATTCCCGAATCTCCTCTGAGGGACTGAGGGAGATCCCAAATCCCTCTCCATTCCCAAATCTCCTCTGAGGGACTGAGGGAGATCCCGAATCCCTCTGCATTCCCGAATCTCCTCTGAGGGACTGAGGGACAGATCCCGAATCCCTCTGCATTCCCGAGTCTCCTCTGAGGGACTGAGGGACAGATCCCGAATCCCTCTCCATTCCCAAATCTCCTCTGAGAGGCTGAGGGACAGATCCCGAATCCCTCTCCATTCCCAAATCTCCTCTGAGGGATTGAGGGACAGATCCCAAATCCCTCTCCATTCCCAAATCTCCTCTGAGGGACTGAGGGACAGATCCCGAATCCCTCTGCATTCCCGAATCTCCTCTGAGGGACTGAGGGAGAGATCCCGAATCCCTCTCCATTCCCAAATCTCCTCTGAGGGACTGAGGGACAGATCCCGAATCCCTCTGCATTCCCGAATCTCCTCTGAGGGACTGAGGGAGAGATCCCGAATCCCTCTCCATTCCCAAATCTCCTCTGAGGGACTGAGGGACAGATCCCGAATCCCTCTGCATTCCCGAATCTCCTCTGAGGGACTGAGGGACAGATCCCGAATCCCTCTCCATTCCCAAATCTCCTCTGAGGGATTGAGGGACAGATCCCAAATCCCTCTCCATTCCCAAATCTCCTCTGAGGGATTGAGGGAGATCCCGAATCCCTCTCCATTCCCAAATCTCCTCTGAGGGATTGAGGGACAGATCCCAAATCCCTCTCCATTCCCAAATCTCCTCTGAGGGACTGAGGGAGACATCCCGAATCCCTGTCCCAAAATTCCCCTGCAGGGAGTGATGCCCAAATCTCCCCTCCCTCCTGAGGGATTGAGTGAGATCCCAAATCCCTCTCCCTGCGTTCCCACGATTCCCAAATCTCCTCTGAGGGATTGTAGGGAGAGATCCCAAATCTCTCTCCCAAAATTCCCGTGCAGGGAGTGATTCCCAGATCTCCGAGGGGCTGAGGGAGATCCCTCATCCCAGGCCCGCGGGAATCCCGGGATGCAGGAGCCGGGAGCTGTCGGTAGATGGGGCTGGCAGCAAGAGCGAGGATTCGCCCTGCGCTCGTTCCCGCCTTCCCTCCGACATTCCCGGCTCCGGGATTCGGGCACCGGCTCCGTTCCGGCAAAGGAAATTCCCCGAACTAGCCCCAAAAAGTCCCTGAAAGTGGCAGGACCGGGGTTTTCCCCGGGGAGAAGGGAGCAGGGAAAGGCGCTGGAGGAAGGAAGAGCAGGGAATGATCTCCGGCTCTCCCACGGACGGATCCCGGGATATTTACCCCCACTGTTACTTTTTCTGGAGGCAGAATTCCCGAAATCACGGGAGCGCAAGGAAATCCCCGCTTCTGCTCCAGCAAAAAGTTCAGGTTTTACTCCCCGGGAAAACCCCAAAACCTTGGAATTCCGTCCAGAGGGCGAAGGAAAATCAACCGGATTTAAGGGGTGTCCTCAGGGATTTCCCGCTTTTTTAGGCAAAATTTCGGGATTTGGGAGTGACGGGATCCCAGCGCTGGAAATCCAGCGCGGGTGGGGGAGGGAGGAGATCCCGGATTCCCGGATTCCCGGATTCCCAGGGCACTCACTGCCGGGTCTGCTCCCGGTTGGCGTAGGTGACGTTGACCACGGCGGTCTCGCTGTCCGTGTTCACTGCGGGAATTCGGGAACAGAGGCGGGAATTAGGGAAAAGGAATTGGGAACTGGGGAAAAGGAGTCGGGACTCAGCCCAAAAACCTCGGATCGGACCCCCCGAAAACCCCCGGGATGAGGGATGGATCCCCTCGGGATCTCCCCGGGGAATCCCAAGCGGCTTTTTCCTGGATCTGGGTTCTATTCCCTCCTCCCACTGCAATGGGGCAGGAATTCCCTAAATCTGGATTTTATTCCCTCTTCCCCCTGAAACAGGGCAGAAATTCCCTAAATCTGGATTCTATTCCCTCCTCCCACTGAACTGGGGCAGGAATTCCCTAAATCCGGGTTTTATTCCCTCCTGCCCCTGAGACGGGGCAGAAATTCCCGAAATCCAGGTTTTATTCCCTCCTCAGGAGCAGGAATTCCCAAAATCCGGACGCCATTCCCGCCCTACCTTGCTCGCAGTTCTCCACGGTGCCGTACTGCGCCAGCAACCCATCCAAAACCTGGGAAAAGCGGGAAAACAATCCCGGTTCACCTCGGGATATCCGGGGAAATCCCCCCCCTTCCCCATCCCTAAAGGCAGCGCCGCCGGCATTAGGATCGTTAAGAATTCCCGAGCAATTAAGGCCGGGAAGCTCCGGGACGCTGCCGGCCCGAGCTCGGAGCCAGCGGGGGGGGAGCGCAGAGCCAGGGGAAAATCCCAGCGGGAAGCGAGGATGCGTTTTATTCCCCCTACAATGGGGACACGGAAACCCCCGGGATTCCCGGGGACTCGGGAAGGAATTAATGGGGAATCGGGAATTAATTAATGGGGACTCGGGAAGGAATTAATGGGGAATTGGGAGTGAATTAATGGGGATCCGGGAAGGAATTCATGGGGATTCAGGAATGAATTAATAGGAATTCGGGAATGAGTTCATGGGGATTCGGGAATGAGTTCACGGGGATTCAGGAATGAGTTCATGGGGATTCAGGAATGAGTTCATGGGGATTCGGGAATGAGTTCATGGGGATTCCGGGCGGCGTCGCGCCCCTGTCCCGGGAATTCCCTCCCGGGAGAGGAACGGGGGTAATTAGGAACCAATTAATGACAAAGAGGAGGGAAAAGCGACTCCGGTCCCAAGGCTGGAATCCCGGAGAGAGGGAATTCAGGAATTAGGGAATCAGGGAGAGTCGGGCCCGCGCCCCTCACCTCCCATCGCAGCTGCGGCGGGATGTTCCGGATCTGGATTTTCCGGCTCCTGGACGGGTTAAGAAAGGGGGGATTGGGCTGGAGCCGGAGCGCGTCCGTGGATCCGAGCGAGCCTCGGAATTCCGCGTGCTCCCGGCGAAATTCCGGAACCGCTCCGGCGCCGCTCGGATCCCCCGGGCTCGGTCCGGGATGGAGCAGAAGGATCGGGAAGGGAGCGGAGAGCGGTGAGGGGACGCCCCTCGGGACGCCGGGATCGGCGTTCCCGTGTCCAGGTTTCCTCCGGCTGCTCCGCCGCTCCCGATTCTGGCTCTTCCCAACTCCCCTTCCCCAAAGCAGCAGCTCCTGGCTTAATCCCGAGCCCAGATTTCCCCGGATCCTGATCCGAGCAGCTCCCGGGGACAGCCGGGAGCAGCTCTGGGATCACCCGGAGCCTCTGGAACCCCAAATTCCTACGGAAAGGGAGCGGCGCCTGGAGGCGCCCAAAACTGGGATATCTTTGAATCCCCATTTTCCCCAAATCCCAAATTTCCCCAAAACCCCTCCCAGCCCACCCCGGAGCGGCTCCAACGGACAGGGATCGGCATCCCGAAAAACGCCGGATCCCAGGGAGGCGGAATCCCGCTGAAGCCCAGGTCGGGGTCGGGGTCGCTGCGTTCCGGGTTTTCCATTCCAAAACCTCCCCGGGGAAGCTCCGGAACTCGGGATCCCCCCGGATGCATCCCCGGGATCTCCTCTGCGACGGGAATTCCCCGGAGCGTCCCGGCACGGGGGCAGCAGCCGGAGCAGGGGCCTGGCCGGGATCCAGCGGGATCGGAGCCGACGGAAAAGCGGCTCCAGAGCGTTCCCTGCCCTTTCCCACTGGGAATTTTCCCTTGGAGGGACAGCGCACCCGGGGATGCTCCCGTGGGATCTCCTGCCACCTCTTCCCAAAAAAAGCTTTGGCCACGGGTCCCAGCCGTGATCGGCCCTGCGAGGCAGCGGAATCCGGGAAATCACAGGAATCCCACAGAATTCCCACAGGAATCCCACAGGAATCCCACGGAACTCTCCAAACTTCTCCTCCCGCCACCCCGAGGACGATTCCAGCCGTCCCCCAGATTCCCGAAATCCACCCGTGCCGACGCCGGCATCTGCAGCCGGGACGGATTTCCCGGGAACAGAGAGGAAAAAGGGACGAGTTTGGGAAAATCCGACCTTTCCCCACGCTCTTCCCGCTCCGCTTTGCCGATGGATCCGGAGCCTCTTCCCGACGCTCCCGACCCGCCCCAAAGCCGAGCCCGGGGGGTTCCCCAGCTCCCCTCTCGCTGAGGGGTTCCCATTCACATTCCCATGGGAAAATCCCGAATTCCGGCTCCCGGACCGACCCCGGAGCCGGCGCCGCCCGGATCGCAAGCGTCCAGGGAAACATTCCACGAACGCCGGTGAAAATCCCGAAAAACGGGAGCTTTAAAGGCAAAGCTTCTCCCAGAGCCATTCCTCAGCCCAGCACCGATCCCGAAGCGCTTCCAGGATCCCCCCAAAGCGCCGGGATTTCCCCCTCCGTCCCCGACTCCTGGATAAAAACCGGGATCGGAGCCGCCCCCGCCGGGAATATTCCGCGGTTCGGGAGCGGCGGAATCTCACCCGGAGCGGGAGAAATCCCGAACGCGGATCCCGCTCGGCGCCTCCCCCCGGGAACCGCCTCTCCCAGGGATCCCAAATCCCGGCCGCTCCCGCTCCCGGGCGGCTCCAAAGACGCCGGAATTCCCGGCTAATTGGGGCTGATTACCCGGAGACTGACAGCTGTCACTCACCCGCGTTCCCAGGGAATATTTACTGGGATATTTAATTATTCCCTGGCATCCCGCCCGCGGGAGGGAACGGGAACCGCCCCGGGGGGATCCGGGCTGGGCGCGATCCAGGAATTCCAAGGAATGTTTGGGATAAGGATTGACGAAAGGGAAAACCCCAAATTCCACCCCCTTTTCCCAAATTTTCCCCTTTCCCCGGCAGGCGAAGGCTCCAGGGATCCCTGCGGCCAGGAACGGTCGGGATTGTTTAATTAGGGTTGTTTAATTAGGGCTGATTAATTAGGATCGATTAATTAGGATCGATTAATTAGGATTGTGGAATAGCAGGGAATTCCCTGCGCAGCCAGGGCTGATCCCACAGCTCCGGAATTCTGCGGGAACCGGGGCGAAGCCGGAGTTTTGCCGGTGAAATTCCGGGAAAAACGTGGAGCTGGGATGGAGACCGGAGCCTCTCCGTGCTCCCCTCCGCCCCTCATCCCCACAAAATCCCGGAATTCCCAACGTTTGGAAAACCTTTCGGCGCCCAAGGCGGCATTTCCCAACGCGGCGAGGAGGGAAAGGTCGGGAATTCCTTCGGATCCGCCCCCTCGGCACCGCGGGGCGACGGAGCGGGAGCTGGTGGGGAGCGGGAAGGGCCGGAATTTCCCCGTGGGAACAGGTGGATCCCAAATCTCCGGGAATCCGAGGGAATCCCGGCAGCCTGGGCTCTCCAAGGGCGCTCGGAGCCGGGCAGCGATGGGAACGCGGAGCTTTGGCTCCGCTCCGATCCCAGCTGGAAAATCCCGGCCCCGACTGGGGGGGGAGAACCCGGCCCTGGGCGCCTTTCTCGGGAATTCTGTTCCCGATTTTTTGGAATTCTATTCCAGTTTTTTTGGAATTCTCTTCCCTTTTCCTGGCTCTCGTCCCTCGTTCCTGTCTCCTCCACGCTCCGGTCCCGGGAGCCGCTCCCTCGGGATCTCCCTGAACCTTGGAAAAACCCCGGAACCGCGGCAGGGGAGCCCAAACTTCCCCTTTTTCCCACACAAATCAATTTCCCGGGAATCTCCGGCGCCGCTTTGCCCACGGAAAAGCCCCAGGGAGCAGAGCGCGGGATGGATCCCGTTGGGCTCCGTGCATCCCGGCCAGCTCCCGGCGCTTTCCGGAGTCCATCCCGAGCATCCCGACCCCGTCCCCGTGCCTCATCCCTAAAATCCACCCCCGGAGCTCTCCCTGCGGATCCGGGGGCGTTTTCCCGGCCGGATTTGCTCCGGAGCGTTCCGGTGGCCAGGGAAAGCTTGGAATTCCAGCTCCGCTCCCGAGCGTGTGTCCCAGGGAAACACCCGAGCCATTCCCGACGGATCCGCGGGATCTGCGGTCGGACTCCTTCGGGTTGGTTCAGTTCCTCCCCGTTCTCCCTTTTCCAGGCGGGAATTCTGCTCCCCCAGCCCCGGGGCCGGGACGTTCTGGCTCCGGGGCTGCTCCCGTCCCGTTCCCAGCCGCATTCCCAGCTCCCGCCCCTCTCCCGTCCCGTTCCCAGCCGCATTCCCAGCTCCCGCCCCTCTCTCCCGTCCCGTTCCCAGCCGCATTCCCAGCTCCCGCCCCTCTCCCGTCCCGTTCCCAGCCAGCTCCCCCCGCCCCTCGGGATTCCTGGAATCGCGGCTCCCGCGGGGAAGTTTCTCCAGGGAGCGGCCCGGGATGGACGCCGGGCGATTCCCAAAGCGCTTCCCGAGTCACGGGAGCAGCCGGACATCCCAAACCACCCCTGGGAAAAGGCTCCGGGATGCAAAGCTCGGCCGGAATCTCTTGGGATGATCCCAGAACGAAGGCAAGCCCAGGGAAGGGAGAGGAGCCAGGGAATTCCCTGCGGGAATGAGACACGAGGAATGCAAAATTCCCGGTGGGAATAGGACATGAGGAATTCACTGTTCCCATTGGGAATGCGACCTGGGGAATGCGCTGTTCCCGATGGGAATGGGACGTGAGGAATTCCCTGTTCCCGACAGGAATGGGACACCAGGGATGTGAAATTCCTGATGGGAATGGGACACCAAGAATTCCCTGTTCCCAATGGGAACGGGACACAAGGAATTCCCTGTTCCCGGTGGGAATGAGCCAGGAGCGGCGGCAGGACCCCAACCTTCCCAAGCCCCTTTCCGGAGGAGAATCCCCAGGAGTTTTCCATTGAAATCCCGGTTTTGGTGTTAAATCCATCGGTTCCAGCCCGGGACAATTTTCCGGAGGCTGGGCTGGAACCAGAGCGGGATCGGCTCCCACTCCCGAGGTTATTCCATGGAAACTCGCCAGGATTTCAGGGAAACGAGCCCAAACCAACCCCTGAAATTCCCTTTCCCACCAATTCCCGGGAAACCCCCACGGAGCCAAACTTCCCAAAGTTCCCAAAGTTCCCTCTTCATCCCGGGGTTCCCGCAGGAACCGGGAAAAGCCCCCAGCCCCAAAAGCCCCGGGATAACCTGGAAGCAGCCCCCAGCAAGGATTTCCAGGCGGAATTCCCTGAAGGATCCCCCGGTTCCGTGGGAACTCCCCCCGGGATCGGGATTGGGATCAGGATTGGGATTCTCCTTCCCTCAAATTCAGGTTTTCATCCCAAAAAAAACCCCATTCCTGGGGAGGAGGCAATTCCCGAGCTGCTCCTGGTGCTTCCCATCCAAACCCATCCCGACGGATCCGGGGCGAGGCGGGAGCTCGGCCCCGTCCCCAAGGGAATTCTCTTCCATTTTCCCAAATTTTTCAGTCTTTCCTTGGGAAGAGTTTTTTGTTCCCGCTCCGGATCCTCCCGGATCCATCCCACGCTTCCGGCAGGGCAGGATGGGAATTCCCAGGCACTCAGGGACTCCAGGGATGGGGAAACCTTGGAATTTCCTCATCCCGGACTCTTCCCGCCCCCGGATCCACCAGGAGCGGGGGAATTTGGGAATTCACATCCCCGGTTCAGGCTCGGAAATCCCTCCCGTCCCGGCGAGAACGGGAACTTCCCGCTTAAACTTCCCCAGAAATTCCCTGTGGAGCCCAAAAAACCCCGAACAGAACCCTTGGAAAAGTTCCTCCTGGAAAAGCTTCTTTTCCAACAAAAAACCCGGAATTTTCGGGTTTCGCCTCCTCGTTTTCCTTCGTTTTTCTCCCTGATTTTTGTCGGGAAGGGGCGGCTCCAGCTCCCCTGGGACTTTGCCCTCGGGAAATTCCGCCCGGTTTTGCCCTTTTCCTCCACAAAAACCGGCGGAATGGGTGAAAGAGGCGGAAAAATCCCGAATTCCGCCGGGGTCGGAGGCACCTCCCGCTCCCAAACCCCGGAAAAGCGGCGGGAAAACCCCGGGAAAAGTCGGGAAAAGGAGCCGGGATCCCTCACCCGACCCGAGCTCTCCCCAAAATCCTTCCCAAAACCCCCGAGAAACCTCAGCGCCGCCGGGAATTCAGGCTGGAAAGGGCAGAAATCTCCTTTTTTCCGGGAATTTTGCATTGGAATCCCGATTTTGCATTGCAAGGTCCCGATTCCCAAAGGGAGGAAATTCCATCTGGGATTTGTTTCCCCGAGTTTTAACCCAAACTTCGGCACAAACTCCGTTGGAAACCTCGGCTCAGCGCCCGCAGTTCCCACTGAAATCCCGGGAATTCGACGATTTCCCCTTTTCCGACCCCAAATTCCCAAGATTTCCGTGAAATCTCCATTTTTTCGGGGACGTTTCCCCCACATTTCCAGCAGGAAAAAGAGGGAAATCAAGGAATTTTCCTCGCTTTTCGCCGTCCCCGAATTTCTGTTTCTCTCCCCGGAATCCCGAATTCCACGGAATTCCCTCGGTTTTCACCCTCAGGAACGAAATTTATGGGGAAAAAAAATCGTTCCTATTCCAATTTTCCTTTTTTTTTTTTGGGGGGGGGGACTAAAAATCATGGGAACCTCGGAATTCCCGAATTCTTTCCCTCCCCGGAGGGAGCCGGGAGCAGCCGGGAGCCGGGGGGGGGCTCAAAGGAACGAAATAATTCCCAATTTTAACTTTTCCCCCTCTTTTCGCTCCTCCCAATCCCGATTTTCCAGCGGGGATTTTAAATCCCGACCCAGCCCCGCTTTAGGGGGAAAAGGGAGGATTTTGGGGACGGGACGAGAAGCGGAATTTCAGCCCCCAAAAAGCCCCGCCCGGGTTTTTATTTCCGGTGGGAAAGGATTCTCCGGCTTTTTTTTGGGAGGGGTTCGGTTTTTGGGGTCATTTCCGCTCGTTTTGGGTTCGTTTCCCAAATCCCAACCCCACCAGGGGGGGAAAAAAGCAAATTTTGGGGTGAAAAGTGCCCGGAAAAGGAGCCCAGGTCACCCTCAGCCCCGAGTCTGGCGTTTTTCGTTAGGAATAATCAATTCCGGGGTTTTCCCCGCGGAAAATCGGGATTTTCCCCACGGGAAGCGCCGGGTTCGGAGGAAAATCCGAGGGGGGAAAAAAATCCGATTTTTAGGAGTTTCCCAGCACGGTGATTAACGACGTTAATTCGGTAATTATAATTAAAATTAACGCCCACAGCACAACCCCAGGAGGGGCTGGGGCTGAAAATCCCCTTTTCATTCCCGTTTTTTTGGGGTTTTTTTTTTGGGAAAAACCCATCCCAAACCCAACCCCGAATCCCCCAAATCCCAACCAAAAAAAACCCGAATTTTAAATTTATTTATTTTTTTTTTCCCCCTTCCCTCCAAGAATCTTTGGTTTTTTTAAACTTCCCGGGTGACTCCGAGCCGGGAGAGCTCGGGAGGATTTTTGGGATGAGAATTCCAAGTTTTCCCCCCTCAACCAAACCCAAGGAAAAGCGGCAGCCCCGAAGCGCTCGGAACGGCCCCAAATTCACCTCGAAACTCAACTTTTGCTCCTTAAAAATCGCATTTCCCCCAATATTCCTTCACACTTTTAACGATCCCGCCCCAACCATTCCCGAGCATCCAAATCCTCGGGAGGATCCCGGGAATTCGGCCCCAATAAATCGAATTTTTTCCCTCTCGGGGAGCCACCCCAAATCCCCTTTTTTTGGTGCCTTTTGAACCCAAATTTTTGGGATTTTTGGGTTTTTTTTAAAATTATTTTGAATGCTCCGTTCTTTTAAAAAGGGGGAAGGAAAGAATTCCTCGGAATTTTTCGGGCGTGAATTTAACCCAAAGCGCCCAAAAATTGAGAGGTTTTTTTTTAAATGCTTTTTTTTACGCCTCAAGGGAAAAAAAAAAAAACCAACTTTTTTTGGGGTTTTTTTGGGTTTTTTTCCTTTTTTTTTTTTTTTTTT
>VXAZ01005881.1:0-82568 GCA_013399875.1 Gymnorhina tibicen | reverse complement strand
GTAACAGGTAAACACCACAGAATATTTCTCAGAACAGTTTTATGTATCTTAGAGACATATCAACAAAGAAAAAAACAGAAAAAATGTAATTTAAATTTGAAGTCCATAGAGAAAGTTATTCAGGCAATGCAAATTTTTGTATATTAACTAAACTTTACTCTGAGTTATAAAGCCAGGTGGCTTTTTTTTGAGTGTATTTTAGAAGTGAAAACAGCTTTGTTTCCTCCCATGTAAAACTCCCTAAGTTTCTACAATATTTCTGAATTGAATGCAAAAATTTACCTGTAGGTATGTTTCAATTCAGCTATTTCTCATCCATACTTCTCAGAACCATAAACCACTACTATTCTATTCAGCTCCCTCAATTAATTAAAATTGTAATGATTTTTTAGTCTTCTTTTTACATATATTATTCTTACATTTTCTTCTTCTAAATTGGAAAGCAAGAAAGATAAGTATATATTTATATGTTTATTACATGAAGAAATTTAGGAAATTATGCTAAAAAACTATTGATCCTATTCCAAACTGGAAGCAGTAAGAGACAAAAAGAGAGGAAATTAAAGAACCAGGAATGAGAGTTATGTTCATACTGGATTATTTATCTCTGCAAAATATTGATAAAGCTCCTAGCTCTAATGTTAGAAGTACAAAAGTATCCTTCAAGGTTCCAGATTTGTTTACATACAGTCCAGAAATACAATTCTAAAATCACACTGATAAAATTTAGTGCCATAGGAAAGAATATGACCGTAACTTCTTAATTTTATTATTGCACAAGTATTCTTGCAAAATTAATTAGAAATAGAAAGAAATTGTATTTCAGTTTTCATTAAGATAAAGAGCAGTAAATTACTCTGATGAAATGGTCCATGGGGAATAGAAGTGTTTATTATTTGCCCCTTTACAACAGTGAGTAGAAGGTAAATACGAAATTCTACAAAATCCAAACAGAAGATTGAATTCTTAAATTAACAATCTTCGTGTAAGCGGCAACAACCAAGAATGCAACTGCTGTAACTTTTGTCTATTCTTTTAAGAGCTTTTAAGTAACTTAAAACTTCATTTTACATCCATGAGTCTTCCATGTCTCAAAGATCTGTTTCAACTGGCTAACTACTTTGGCTTTGATATGTAATCAAGTTGAATTAAACTAAGTGCTTTTGTTATAAATTCTCCTAACGTTTGACTTGGTAAGGGTGAACACACCTTAGACCACTTAGGATATTACAGAAAACACCAAGACCTACTTCTCCACGTTTCAGAAAAAGAGCTGTAGGAGGATGCTGCATCTCCCTTCAGAGATGAATTTTAGACAGTAGAGCAAACTTGGAGGATATTTTAGGCTGTGGTTATGCCCAGTTCTGTCATGCATTTCACAGTTCCCCACATATTAGGGAAAGGACTACATATAAGGTTTTTTGTATATATCAATTGTTTTATGATGCTTTCTCAAAATGAGTTCTGATTCTATAGTTTAGATTATAAGTCTATAACATGTAATAGATGATAAGCTATGTCAAACAATTAGGATAATGCTACAAATATATGTTATGAAACATCATCACGTTTATTAACTTTGTCTGCTTCATTTAAAATTAAATAAAAATGGCTCATTTGATGCAAAATATACTACTTGGTTCTGTTATACTCGTAGGATCCAAGGTTATTGTTAGGATTTCTTGAATGGGTGAAATGATGTTTTCAGGCATATATTACAAAAGCCTTTTTTTTTTTTAATAATGTAGTGCATCTCTAAATTACCCTCACCTTAGCACCTCTCCTGAAAATTGTGATGTGGTAATTATGAATTATAATTTATTTAACCTCTTAATGTCAGAGGGATCAAAGGCCATACAGCTCCTTACAAAGAAAGTTCCTCACTGGTTTATAGCCCAAGACCTATGTGAGACCTGTGCTTTAACAGAGCAGCTCCTTGTGCCTGCCTGTCACTGTTAATGATGTGTAATTTATGGAAATAGTAGACAGTAATTTCTAATCAGCAAAGCTGCAGCTAATAATGCTGGAATATATCATATATGATTGATGTCAGATTTATAAGAAATGGTATTGACAGGTGAATTTGCTCCTATCAACAGCCGTAAGACCTCGCTTTAGGAAAGCAGTCTATTCAGTAACTCATTTAAAACATGGGTTTAAATCCTATTCTGTTTAATACTTATTTATTAATAAAGGTAGATCTAATAATTCTAGAATGACAAAACATTCAGTAAGTGAATGCTTTACATTATATTTCAATACATAAAATTTCTATTTTAGTATTTTAATTTTTAATATATGAACTATGAACCAGCTTAGAGTAGTTTGTTATATCTAGCAATTGAAAAGGAAAGGTCTTGGGATTTTCATTATAGCATTGCTTCTGTGATGTTTGTATGGATAGAAGTTTATTTTTGAAATCGTAAAGATTGGTGTCTACATTGCCACTGATATTATTCCTTAAGCTACATGAAATTATTTTATAAACACAGATTGTGAACATAACTATGCAGTGTCACCTGCTCTTCTATGTTACCCGAATAGGTTATTTGAAGGTCACTTTTTTACAAGTCAAAGTATTTGGGAGACATGGTGTTTTGACATTAAAATCTTGCTTCAGTTGCTCTTACTTTTTCAAAGTAAAAAGCTTCTTACTGAACTAGGTTACTCATCAGATTTCTAATCTTCATTTCTTTACTATTCCTTCTCCAACTATATAATAAAAATCTGAGTACCATCATTGGGGCGGGATGTGAGAAAGATTTTATTCCTCTCTACAGTGTATGTCAGATAGAAATAGACAATACCTTAAATTATCTCTCATTCTGAATTTGACCACAGTACAGAAATGTCTAGGAATATAAAAAATTCATCAGACTTTTTTCTTGTGTTTACTATATGTTTTCTATTTAGAAATATCCATGTATGTTTTTGTACAGTTTGAAATTTGGTGTGTGAATCTGCATGGAAAATGACTGAAGTAAAATTACCTTATAGCTAATCATAAACCCTCCATATAGATGATGTCTATCATATCACTACATATTCAGGATCGACATATGTACCCAAACTGTGCAAAATATGGTAAGTATTTTTAAAATTACTCATGATAGTCATTATCATTTTGGGCTGCACTGAAAAGGCAAAAAATTTCTTCATTGATGACAGTGAAATAGACAAAATATGGCACTGATGGAATGGAGCAGATTGTTCAAGCAGCTTGACTGATTGTCTGTATCAGATATCACTAGTCTGGAATAATCTGCAGAATCAACACCAGCTGAAAGGAATTCCAGTAGTCATCTGGTTTCTGTAGAGCTCAGCTGCTTCATGACAGAATCTGAAGCTCTTGAAAGTTTAAATAGAGAGGATGATACTCATAATGAAGCATTTATGTGTGTTAAGATGAAATAAACCCCAAGAATCTTTTATGTGTTTTTGTTCTTCCTGTTCCTGTTTGCTTGCCTGCTACTCGGAAATGCAAACTGCCTTTATAACCAAGCTTTAAGGGATGGGGAGAGTCTCAGGAAGCCATAGCAGGATACCTTTTGAATAATGTGCTTTCGGCACAATACAGGGGTAAACTGGATAGAGTTATATGACTTCTAATATTGCATCTAGCAAGGTAATGTGATATTCCATTTGGTCCTGAAATATCTTAGCATAGTGGTTTTCCTGCTTGGTTACTTGGAGTGCTTACTTAAATCCTTTTATTCTTCATATAGTTCTATCCCCTAATCCTTGTGTGTTTGCATGGTGCCCAAGGGCCCTGAATAAGAGTGGCCATAACTTGTATTTAAGTCCCCTGAGCCCATGAATACATTTTTGGTATGGTCTTCAATGGGACAAACGGAAATAGGAACGTAACCTAATAGGAATGTAACATAAATCTCTTGCATTCGTGGATCATTCTTTCTTTTCTGCTGCTAATATCATATTCAAAATCCATACCAATACTGGAGATGCAGATTGTGAGTTAGCATATTACTCTTGGGCTGTAACAAAATCAATAGAAACTTGCTGACTTGAATGAGCAAAGCATCAAGTCTGCAATGAATGTCTCTAAAAGCTTAAAAAAACCCTTGAACTTTCATTATAGAAGTTTTAAAATATGTACTAGAAGAATAAAGCGTGCTGCTTTTTATAGACTGATAATCATATGTAGGTCTTCAGATAAACAGAAAATTGTACCAGTGAAAGGCAATTTTTAAGGGTGAAGTAAGAGGGAAAGGTTTCATAGCACCAACTAGCAACTGTTTAGATCAAAGAAAAACCAGACAGTGAATATAGGAATGTGTCCAAGCTGTCTTCTTCTAGGATTAGTACAAGATTACTTTGTCTGAGAGACTACAGGTAGCAACAACCTAGAAGATTTAGATATAAAGGTAGAGGTAAAAGGTAGAGATAGAAAATCTGCAGTAATGGTATAGTATTTTACACAATGGCCCAGTGACTGCAACACTCACCTGGAAATGGTAAATTCAGCTCCGATTCCAGCAGAAGGGAATTCAAAACATACAAGCCCCGCCTTCTTTATAAAAGCCCCAACTAATAAAGTGACTGAAAAAGAAGGACTTCCAGGGTGAAGTAACATAAGCAAAGGGATTTTTTACCTCAGTTTTGTATTTATGTATCTGTTTTTTATTTCAGCACCAATTTAGGTAATGAATTCCTTTACTGATTCAATTCCTTAGGGACTAATTTCAGATAGTCATACAACGTATGCCAAAACTTCTACTTAGCATATTTTGTTCTGAGATAATAACTCCTGGTTTTATATCTGGGCATGTTTTTTTTTCCCTGAAGCTGAAGAAGAGTAGGATTATTCCAGTAGGAGGTTGTAATGCTTGGGAATATCTCAGGTTCTGAGCTCTGATTTATATTAGGTTTTATCTGGTGCCCACCTTCAGAAGGATATTTCTATGGTTTTGCTGGTTTTTAATATCTGCCAAAGAGCAAATGACAGATATGTCTTCTGTGTACTAAGCCATCAATCAGAAGTGCAGTGCTGTTGGACCTGTAATAGTCTAGGGATATAAGTGAGGTAAATTTCCAGAGGGAGATAATATCTTTAATAAAATGATGGGGGAATAGATTTCTTGAGGAAAAAAGGCCATAAAATACTTTGGTCTCAGAGTGACTAACTGCCTGTTTCTGCCTCTTTCTCACAATGTCAAGGATTATATCATCTCTTGCCCCTATTCTCCTCTATTAACTATCCTATTTTCTGAAAGTATCTGTTTACTTAATGAAATGGAATTGAAGGTGTTTGTTTCAATGTGCTTTATTTCAAATTGAGTGTATTTTAGACATCTACTAAGAATTCCTTCCTTTTTTCCAGCTATTCCAATGGTCCAATAAACTATGCTACTTCTCCCTAAGAAATCTGTTGTTAACCAACAAGATTGGTAAGTGATTGTTAGTCTCTTTGGTGGAGGAATTCATACCTCACTTGTACTTTGCACTGTACTGAAGCTAAAGCCCTCTGTGAGCTTCTGTACTCAGTACAATGACCTTCATGCAAAAGAATCAGTTAAACTAGAGATTCTATTTGTTTTTATTTTCTCAGTAGTAAGTCTTTTAAGTTAAAGAAACTTTACCTACCTTAGATTACACTTAGTTTATGACATAGCTAAAAAGAATAGCAGTGTACACAAGGCATTACTGTTTAGTATGCAAAATCATTATCCCAGCCTTCAAGAACCTTGTTAATATGTAACCTATCTACAATTATGCAGATGAGGTAGTGCACTTTGAGAAATTTCTGTTCACTCTTTTGTGATCTGTGACAGATTTTTATTATAAGAACTGTTTATAAAATATAGTGAAAAACACATTTATATGTTGATATAATTGAACTTACGTGATGTTAACACAAAGGAAGATATGTGGGAGTCATTAAATGGCTTGTGCACAAGTTAGAAGGATTATGGCTGTCTTAAAAACACCCATTGTTATAACTAATTTTTCATTCAAACATAAAAGGGCATTTACTGGGCACTGATTCTGATGACTTTGAAATATCTCTTAGTCCAAACAGCTATGTGCAAAGATACTTCTGTGTGTTTAATGTTTGTTACTAGATATTTTGTATATTAGGTAGAATTATTCAGAAGAAAGTGTTCTCTTGGAAAAAAGTCTTTTGCCATAGCTTGCCAGGGAAATTGCTAACTGAAACAAAAAGCCAGTGCTTAGACTGACATGTAGTGATAGAGAAGCCTATAAACGGCCTCTGTGGGCTTAATATGGAACAATACTTTCAGATGTGACAGATTATTGTCAGGAGTTCTCCAGAACTGAAGAGACCATGGCCTGCCCTTATAGTGGCGTATGAATGAGACTGGAGAAGGAAGAACACTTGATAACTTTTTATTACTCTTTGTATTTTCGTTGTGTAACAGCACAACAGGGAGAGTAACTTCCACAGTGTTTCTACTTGCACTGCTAAAGGAAAGAGTGGTAAGAAGCCATCAGACCTTTCTGCTCCCAGCCTCTTGCACTGATGTAATTGGAAAGCACATGACCTTCAAAGACAAAGAGGACTGAGGTGTAGAGCAGGGTTGCAAATACCATTGACTCAAAGAAGATCATGAGAGTGCAAAGATTTAAAAATTGCATTATGTTGAAAGGTATTTCAAGGGTAGATGTAGCATTAATAGCAGCTGTATAAGCAGTTAAAACAGCAAGGCTATCAAAAAGGGATTGGTTATATTTGAAAAGTAGCTATTTCAATGACTATCTGAAAGTTATTTTGGAAACACCATGTTTATTCAACAAAACAGTTGCTTTGTTAGGCAGTAACCCAGTTCCTTGGTGAATAAACTTGAAGAAAATTACCTTGTTGTGAAAGTACTGTTGTCTTATGGAAAAATATGGTAATAGTCTTCATATAACAGGAGGAGAGCAAATATTTGTGTTGCTAACTTTTCCTGCTGCTTTAAGAAGCATTACAAAGATCTAGTTAGAAGTCAAAAAGTCTTTGTCATTATAAAATCTGAACTGAGAAACCATCTGGGAGGAACACAGTGTAGTCTAGGCTGGGGTGACAAAGCATCTGTTCTGGACCCTGTGCACAGTGTGAATGGTTTGAAAACACTACAAGGAAAAATCAAAAGATACTTTAGAGCTGAGTTCTATAAGTGTATGTAAATGTTCATGTGAAAAAAAAAAATCAGACTGTTTCTTTAAAGACTGTCATTCAACATCCCCTGGAGCACAAATAAAATCATGTTAAGAGTTGGTTTCCATTTTCTTTCTTTTCTGTAATGCCCCATGGCCCAAACCCCACATTTGGAAATACGGATTGTACAAGCAACAACTTATTTGAAAGTTTTAGGGAAAAAAAGGAATAGTAAATTAAAATATCATCAAAATCATTATATTTTTGGTCAGAGTAACATTTTTTGCACATTTAGAAAGCATGGAAATGTCAGTGTCAATGGTAAGATAATTCAAACTACTTTTCTACCAAGTACAACCACTGTTGCAATTAAAAATTCTTTTAGACAGTGTGACAGAGACTGTCACCCTATTTTGTAGTGGTCCAGACTTTTGACATGTTTAACTATTGCCAGGCATAGATTTCAGGCCTTTAGAGATCTAGAGCAACCTTCTCACTCCTTGCTTCTCTAGATGTGCAACTTGCTTTGTACAGTCTTCTTTTTGCCAAGTGCCATCTCATTGTTCTGCAGGTTTGGCTCTATGTCCAAAGCAAATATTTCTGGTTGCTTCTATACTTACAGATAGAGATAAGCCATGCTACAAGGTCAGTCCCCATGCAGATCACAAAACAGCTGAAGTACAGCATGGCCCATGTAGATTACTTTGGGACAGCACATTGCATGTACATTACTTCGGGAAGTAACCTACGAGGGGTGACTGATGTGTTCTAGGGTTTACCTCACTAGAGTGGTAGATCATATCCTTATCCTTTCAGCTGCTCCGATGTTTCAGAATCACCATTTGCAATAACTTAGATTTTCCCTTAAATTTTTCTGCATTTTGGAATATCATCCTTCATTCTGTAAAGCAGACAACTTCTTCTCTTTAAAAAAAAAATCCTTTAAATTTTGTTCAGTTAGCCTTAGAGTGTTGCTCTCTCTGCCCTTGCTACTTTATTCTTATTGCACTCTCAGGATGAGTGCTCATAGCTTTGTATAAAGGGGTTAAATGCTGATTCACATGCCAGGTTGCAAGTTCACATGCTTTCTAACCTACTGCTGACAGTGTTTTCCCATTTGACAGCAGATGTCCTGTCAAAAGTCTGTGACAGCCAATACGCTAAGAAATGTTGCTTCCCAGTAAAACAAAAACAAAATAACAACCAGTTTTGTCACAGTATTTACTGACTTCACCAGAGAGGTACCTGGATGGAACTAAGAGACCAGTACATCCAGGAGAGATCAGCTTAGGATGCTTATTTTAATAGATCTTTCTTTTTACCCTTTTTTGTTTTAGTTTGCAACCTTATTATGAACTGCATAATATCTGCAACTCCTATTAGCATAGCAATTGACTGGTTTTTCTTTACTATCTAAGCAGAATGCCTATAACTCATCATTATAGAGGATAACTGACCTTGGCACTTCACACATGCTGTACAAGAGCATATGCCATAGAAAAACTAGAAACTCTAAAAAATGAGATGACTGACTTCTTTTCTGTAAGATTCTAACATCCTGTGTGTATGAAACGAACTGCAAACAGTGCCTCTTTTCTCTTGACATGAACAAGAGCTGAAGAATATTATTGTCTCTGTTGAACTTGTCCTCTGCTGTGCTGTAAAGAGGACATAATACCACTCGTTGTGGCTTGGGTTGTAACCCAAAGTGAACTGGATTATATTTTAAAAAATTTTTCTGCTATATACAAATTTCCCTTGTACACCGAAAAATTCAAGTTAAAGAAGATGCTTCCTTCAACAATCTATTTTTCTTGAATTAATTTGTTCTGCTATGTGTTTAGTTCTGCTATGCATTTATTACTAATTCCTCTGTAAATGTCACTGAGACTTTTCAGGCTGGTATAGATATCTAGATTTTCATCACAAACTGAGCACAAGCTAGTATCTATAGCACTGGTAAACAAACCAGATAAGGAAGACAGTGTTAACTAATGGAACCTCAGGTGAAATACAGACTTTGAGGAATTACTAGTTTAGTAATTAATAAGGCCAAGAGCAAGATAAACCATATGGATATAATTTTAACTTGACTACTAATGAACAAAATACTTCATAGAATCATAGAATATATTGAGTTGGAAGGAACCCTGTTGCGGTGTGCCATGGCCGGAGCCACGGCCAGCAAGACAAAGTGGACCAGCAGGTGCATTGGTTTAATACCTACAGAGCCCAAGAGCCCTAAGGTTAGGGTGAGTACCCAGAGGGCTGTGCAGGGTATGCAGATCATAGCCCCATAACTGACCACCACCATCTCCTCCCCTTCTCCCCTATATTTGGTTCCCCTTCTAGAAAGTTCTTCTTTGTTTGGTCCCTCATCGGCCCATGTTAATCCTTCCTGCCTACCCCTGTTACCATTGGTTCTGTACCCTATTCCCTGCCTTTGTAATGCCCCCTTGCTGTTGTATCATTGGTTGTTATGTGCTTTCCCCTCCCATTTTGTAGGGGTATAAAACGCCACGTCACAGGCATTTTCTTGCTTCTTCGTGCCCCTCCCTGGTTTTCTATTGGACTGTCTTTCGATAAACCCTCTCCTGTTTTTCCACGACGAAGTCCCTCTGCTTTCTTTCCATCTCCTCCGTGCACCCTCACCACCGGTGGGTCAGACGAACCCGTGCTGGAGCTTTGCCAACCCTCCCATGCCCTGCGAGCAGCGTCCTTCATCCCCTCCCGTGCGGGCGGGTGCCCGGCGCTTGTGGTCACCTCGCTAGTTGGACAGATAGCGCCGCAGCAGAACCCATCAAGACTGAGTCCAAATCCTGGCCCTGCGCAGGACACTGCTAGAGTCACACCATGTGCCTGAGAGTGTTATGCTCTATATTGTATTGCTTCATCAGTTATCCTATTTGAACTCCTGAGTTAGAGGTTTAAAAGAGTTCTATCTCAGAGAGAAAATCCATTAGTTTAATACTGGTTTATTAGTATGTGAATGTGCCATTATTGACAAGGCCAAAAGTAGCAAAGGCACCATCAGTTTTGTTTCTCCCCACCCCTCCTTCCCTCTGCACAGCACCATCCCCAAGGATCACCATGTGCCCAGGAGTACTCTCCAAATGCTTCTTGAACTCTCTCAGGCTTGGTGCTGTGACGGAGCTTGTTCCAGTGCCCAAACACCCTCTGAGTGAAGAACCTTTTCCTGATATCACACCTAAACCTCCTCTGACACAGCTTCATGCAGTTTCCTCTAGTCCTGTCAGTCCTGTCACTAGTCATGAGAGTGAAGAGATCAGTACCTGCCTTTTTTTCTCCTCATTATGACATTGAAGACAGCAATGATGTCTCCCCTCAGTCTCCTCCAGGCTAAAGAGATGAAGTGACCTCAGAAACTCTTCATACTCTTCCTCAAGGCCCTTCCCTATCTTTGTTACCCTCCTTTGGACATTCTCTAATAGCTTTAGATCCTTCTTACACTGTGGCACCCAAAACTGCACACAGGACTCAAGGTGAGGCTACCCCAGCACAGACCAGAGCAGGACAATCCCCTCCCTTGCCCGGCTGGCGATGCTATGCCTGATGGCCCCCAGGACACACTTGGCCCTCCTGGCTGCCAGGGCACTGTTGACTCATGTTCAACTTTCCACTGACCAGGACCCCCAGGTCCCTTTCCACGGCACTGCTTTCCAGCACCTCATTCCCCAGTCTATCTGTACATCCAGGGCTGCTCCATCCCGGAGCAGAATCCAGCACCTGCCTTTGTTAAACTTCATACAGTTCATGAGTGCCCAGCCATATAATTTGTCAAGGTCTCTCTGTGGGGCATCTCTGCCCTCAAGAGAGTTGGCAGCTCCTCACAATTTGTTGTCATTTGCAGACTTACTTAGTATTCATTCAAGTCCTGCGTACAAGTCCTTACTGAAGATGTTGAAAAAAACTGGGCTGAGGATGGAGACCTATTTCCTAGGATAGCATTTAAAGCCAGCTTCAGATAGGAGAATACGAGTGCTGAAATTTATATTCAAAAGATATTTTTGTTTACTAATATTTTGAAGATGAGATTGTACTCATAAATATAGAACAGATAAAATAAATCTTTCCAGAACTAATGTGCTTTAGGATTGATGAATTGGCAACAATTAATACTCAAACACAATGTAATAAAATGTTCATGAAGTTTATTATTTGCCATTCTTATCAACTAATTAAAAACGTCTTCAGGGTTGGATGTATAATAAATGGGTTGGAAAGAAAGAGAGAATGGATATAAACACATTTTCTTCCCTTGAATATTACAGTGACTGTTGACTCGTGGCACATTAATTCATGCTATAGAAAAGAGCAGTGAGATTATAAAAAGGGCTATACATTATAGTGTGAACTCTGGGTATATTAGGCACTCTAGCTGTAAGTTAATTTTATATGTTGAGATGTAATTACTGTGCTGAATTATACTTCTAAAGTGGAGGCCATGTGAAACTTTGGTGTCACTAGCTAGCATTAAAAAGTAAGAGCTTATTCTGCTTCCTCTCAGCAAAGCTGAGAGACTAAGACCCATTCTCTTTCCCAGTTTTGTATAAGACTAATGAGCTCAGAAGAGATTTCCTATCCATAGAGCTCTGATCATGTCTTTGGGTACTACTTTCTATGGAGACCCTTGCCAAGTAAAAGAGCTATTTTCAGGGCAAGCTTTCCAGTGACCTTTAGAGTAAATGAATAGAAAAGTGTAAGACAGAACAGAAGAATAAGATCTGAATGAGTCACAACATATGTTACTTCATCTTATCACCGAGTCAAGGTACGCACATATTCATAGAATAGAATCTATCACAGAATGGCCTGGGTTGCAATGGACATTAAAAACCTTCTAGTTCCAAATCAACCCCCCTGTCATGGCCAGGGGCACCTTCCACTACACCAGGTTGCTCAAAACTCAATCAAATAGGGCCTTGGACACTTCCAGAGAGGGGGTATCCACAATTTCACTGGGCTACCTGTTCCGGTGCCTCACCACTGTCACAGTAAAGAATTTCTTCCTAATATATAATCCAAACCTACTCTCGTTAAGTTTGAATTCATTCCTCATTTTGTCACTACATGCTCTTGTAAATAGTCTCTCTCCATCTTTCTTTTGGGCTCCCTCTTGGTACTGGAAATCTGCAATTAGCTTACTCAAAAACCTTTTCTTTTCCAGGAGGAACAAACTCAATTCTCTCAGCCTTTCCTCATAGGAGAGATGCTCCATCCCTGTAATCAACTTGGTGGCCTCCCTTGGACTCACTCCAACAGGTCCACGTCCTTCCTGTGCCGGGACCCCAGAGCTGGATGCAGTGTTCCAGGTGGGGTCTCACCAGAGCAGAGCAGAGGGGCAGAATCCCCTCCCTGGCCCTGCTGCCCACGGTGCTCTGGATGCAGCCCAGGACACGTTTGGCTTTCTGGGCTGTGAGTGCCCATGGCTGGGTCATGTCCAGGCTCTCACCCACCAGCACCCCAAATTACTTCCCGGCAGGGCTGCTCTTGATCCGTTCATGCCCCAGCCAGTGTTGATACCAGGGGTTGCCCCAGTATTCTCCTGATAATTTTTCCATTTCTGAAAAGAACCTCTCACATGAACTTTAGAAGCTGAACCTAGGTAAGGAATGAGGATTCAGTACATCTATTAAGTTATACCAGCCTATGTGTGTCGGGGATATTAGTAAAGTACTTGTGGGGAGTGAGGCTTATACTAGCAAACTGCCTGTTTGTAGGGGATTATTATCCAAAAAGTTTGCAACTATCTCACTTATTTGTGAAAAAATATCTTTTTTTTTCTTAGTTGAAATATTTGTCCAAAAATAGTGGTTAATGATAAAATATAAGATTAATTTTATATGACTGCATAATTTTTTTTTAAGTAATTTTTTAAAATGTGTTCTGAAACAGAAAAGAATGTTTTCATACAGGAACTAATAAGATTGAGATACTTAGAAAATGTGTAAACGGATTAGATTTAAAGTTCATTTTGTGGAGTATCTCTTAAAAATACTTCCAAAGTTATGTTTCTCCTTGACTCAGTTCCAAAGAAGTGTAGGGCATGCTTTGATTAAAAAAACCCCCAAAACATTATATTTACTTTTCAGTGAATGATTAAAGAAACTTGAGGCATTTTGTAATAACTTTAGTGAAACCTGTGAGAAACAAACTGAGAAGTAACCACTGTTAGTGGACGCTCATTTTGTCTCTATTTTATAAAGAGCATGGTTACAGACAACACTTGTATATATCACAAACTCCGTTTCCAGAAGGTCATAGAGGCTTGCCTTTTACCCCTGTGTTAGGGAAAACAAGTTTCAAGTAGATCTCCAGTGTACTTGTTACAGTCCATTTTATTCTCCAAATTTGGGAGGAATGGAAGACAGGAATATATACAAGAGGCATAGTAAATTAGTGATTAATACCCATAATCTCACCCTCCAAAAAAAAGTGTGATGTCATGTCCCTAAATGTTTGGTCTGGACTAGATTATCATACTTCTTGTACTTTCCTTCCTAATGAAAACAGGCAGAGGATGTAATTAAGTTCTAAGGACAATAACTGGTAAATATAAAAATAGAGGCAATTCAAAAGATACATTGAACAGGTTTAATGTATGCATTTTGATGATAAAAGCTTAGATGATAAGGATTTTGAGATTAATCTTTGATTCTACTTTTTAAGAATAATAAAAATTCTTTTTCCTTAACTAGTCCAGTGGTTAGAAAAAGAATGTGAGTATGAAAAAGATTATAAGGTCAAAATACCCTTCTGGAGATATTACCGTATTGCTGAGAGGGCCATTAATTAAAAAAAAAAAAGGATAAAAGGGGAAATGAATCAGAACTCAAAGGTAAAGTCTGTAAGCTTGTTTCATTTCTTGGATTTTTTAACTCAGAAAGAAATTAATTATCTTCAAACAGTGGGAAAGGCATTAAACAAGTTAAAAAATTTCAAGGATAAGGAGCTATATTAGCATACAGGGAGAATATCAACTTTATATCAGCTTAACATAAAATTAGGGAGGGGGCAGGAATTAAGATGATTGAATACTAAGGGTGTCTCTTGAATGCTGGATGAGTAGCACAGTGTGAACCATTAGAAAGTGTGCCCTTATTAAGCTACCGTACAAAAATGCTCAAGAGAAAAAAGCTCACTAGAATAGAAATGAACACATGCTGAAAGATGGTAACTGGCACTGATGGCCACTGTATCCTTATACTGTGTGGTAATGCTTTCAGTCTTGTAATTACATTTACATTGTTAAATATTCTGTTCGCCCTGGGGAAAACGATATTTCAAACCACTATAGCTTTGCTTCAGAAAGGACTGTGGCATAAACTCTGATAAAACCTACACAACTATGAATATATAAGGTAGATCCTGTGTGTCAGGGCTCTCAGTTGTTCGTTTTTGGATTACAATACAAAACATGCAATTTATTTGATAAACTGGTATGGCAAACTTGAGGGATACAAGAAATTATACAGATCAGAACGAGAATCAGCAAAGCTCCCAACATTTACCTAGCACAACATTTGAAGTTCCAGCTTACACTTTCAAACTATTCAGTTACAACAATATATGTAATATGTTTGACAGTAAAGGCATGATCATTCCACAGCATGTTATGGAACAGACCAGTTGTTGGGTTTTCTGTACTGCCATCATCAACATATGTTCTTAGCATTATTGGCAAGCTTAGAGGATGTGACAGATTCCAAGGTTTTTAAAGCTGTCTCCATGCTGTCTACAAAGTCTGACTCCAAAAGGCTGAACGTGCAGCCAAAATAATTGTATCTACTATATTTATTAATAAGAAAATTGGCAAGAGGTTTTCATTATGCAGCTTATATCATGACAGCTGTTTTCAGTGATGAGTAAAAAGTTTTTTCTCCCCTTTAACATTTCTTGCTCTGGCTCCTTCATCTTAATGACTCATCCATTCCATAATTCACTTGAACAGTGAAACAAGTTAGTTAGATTCGCACATTTGCCACCTACTAGGTCAGGAATAAATAAAATCCTCCACTCACCTGGGGTGTTTTTGATGAGCCACTTGATTGATTTGAAGGTAGTGAACAACATTGAACAAAACATAAAAGAGGCTCCTTCATGAAATGCTCTTCACAGGAACATCTCTGAAAATAAAATATTTTGTCTTCAAATTAATATCAAGCATGACTTCAACAGAAAATGAACTAGATATCACTTTGTGTATTTCACTTGAAATGCATCTAGAAGACTATGTCTATAGAAGCTAAAACCACAACTAAAACATCCAATCAACAATACTCTGCCAATCCCTGCAGAAGGTCCTACCATGGTACTGTAAGGTCTATAGGCAGAAAAGGAAGCCAGGGGATTGTAGACAAACCTTTGGCTATTCTCAATCCCAGGAAGTGAATTTTTTCTACTGTGTATAGTCCAGTCACTGGCACAGATGTTTGCCCTATACTGTGATCAAGTTAGAGAAATCTGATTACTTCTGTAACCCTCATGCATAACTTTATATCCTTATAGATGCCTATACTACTGAAAGGTCATCATTGGGGAATTCTACAATCCCTTGGTTCTCTTTCTATGCAATGTTTGAGTAAGAAAGGCTGCTTTTTTTAGCAGCCAGTTTCTGCAGTGTGCTTCTGACAAAAACTGACACTGGTTTGCAAATCCATATCATAATGAAAAGTCTCTTCGTGCTGTTTATTTTAAGATCTAGAAATAAATTCCTTTTCTGTGTTGGAACAACCACAAAATAATGTTAATTAACAAATGGCAATATTAAAGATTGCAATGTTGATCACTGTATATTGAGTGCATCACTTGAGCACTTGTTAGTATCAGTGTTGATCATATGTGAAAAGGGACAAGAAACTATCCAATTTAATGGTTCTGCAAGAAAATAATTTTTAAGTAGAACAAGACTAAAATAAGCACGAGAGAGGGTTTTTTGTTGTTTTTTAGCATTTACAAAAATAACTTTTAAGTAGAAGAAAATTCACAAATATCTGCTGAACAAGATGAGATATTATGAATGCTGTAAATTGGACATTCTGAATGCAACTAATTTAATGAGACCATTAGTGAAACTCCAGTTGGATGCAACATTATTATATTGCTCTGTCATAAATATGGTTGATTTAAAAATTCTTTTTCTCAGAGACTGGATAGAAATGTAAATTAGAGCACTTGTCCTCTGCCACAACTGGTTTTGTTAATAATAATACATATTTACATAAGAAAATATAATGTAGACTGTCATATACTTTTATTATTAAAGTCAGTACATTACTCAAAAGCCAGTTAATATAATATCTGATAACATAATATCCAATGTAGTATTTGTACATGAATTTGAAAGCCAATATTATGTAATATGATTGTTCTTACTAACTTCACCAGATGGAAATATTGTCTACATATATGTACTTTTAAAATTAGTCTTTAACTTGATTGAACTCTTACTGACCAGGGGAAAATTGCATCATTGGATGCCTCACTTTCATCAATGTATTAAACCAAACCACTGTTGTCTCTACATTTCTATCACTTGCAGAATCACGCAATATGATAGAATATCAATATCACTAGAATATCAACTCTGGATTTCACAGTAACAAGGTTGTTTAGCAGCAGAAAAGCAGCAAGTGTTAGAAAGTCAGGGACTTATTTCAATTCTCACTGGCTTAAAGCATTTCCTCTTAAACTTACACAATTTTTATAATTTAAACAAAAGTTGTTTTATTTAGTTTTTAAGTGGTAAAAGGAGTGAAGAAATATTTCTCTCTACCTAACATACATTTGCACACCCCTACTACTTCACTGAAGCAATTCCAGGCTTTCCTGATCTGCTGCCAATAGAAACTATTAGGCAATTCTTCAGTCTTTCTTGTGGAATTCTCTGAAATTGCTTTTTAACAGCCTAAATAGACTGTGAAATTTACTGAAAAAAAATTCTATCAGATTTTAAAATATGACTGAGCTGGCCTAAAAATCTGCCTACACACAAATTATGTTTTTTCCTTTTAACCATTCTTTTGACAAAACAAACAAAAAATAATCTTTTTCCTGTGGGATTTGGTTGTCCTTACCTCAGGCACAGTATTTTCCTCAATTAGTGGCATGCCTATTATCCTATTAGGCTAATCAGACAATGTAAAATTATTCTTTTAGATCTAACACAGATATCTGCTTCCCTCAAAATTAGAAGTGCTCATATAATGGACTTTTTACTAGTTGATACAATTTATTATTAGCCAATCAATTTTTCTTTCAATTTTTTAAAATTTGTCTGGAAGATTTTTAATACTGGGGGAGAAGGATGAATTCTCAGCTTTCATCTGTCTTATTTTGTCATATGGGAATTACCATTGGAGGATTAATAACCAAGTGGAGAACTAGGAATTTGCAGGATTTGAACCTTCAGCTTTTCCACAGTGAATAGTCTTTTGGAGTCCAGCGGTAATTCATGATGTATAAATTTTAGTGTCGATGTCAGTACTGGAGCTAGGGTTATGGCTCCATGCACGAGTTACAGCACTGAGAACTAGAATGCAGAATAATAATGCATATTCATTCCCTGGAAATATTTGTTCACATAAATGTGTTTGCTACAGCTGTCACTGGGATATAAACTATCATTTAACATGGGCTAAAAACAGTTAACAGAAGTGGTTAATGTTGATCTGACAATACATACTGAAGAACCAACCTTACAGTTCTCTAAAAAGGTGTGACATTCAATAACACTCATGTCAGCAGCACATAAAATAAGACAAAAATATTCAACGAGGTTTTTAAAAAAAATCCACTACAATTATCAGTAAAATGCATATGTAATGCTGAGTACTTGAGGGGGATTTTTCATAGAAAAGGTTTCTGAATTTACAACCCAAATAATGAAAAGATCACTTTCTGGTTCTTTTTAAGGGCTAAAGAAAATAATTCTACACTTTCAGAAATGTTCTTTCAAACTCAAAACTGGCCAAAATGCTACATGTTCAACCGTTTCCACTTACAGCAAAACAAAGCTTTCTGACACAGACTATACTCAAACAAAAGGTTCTTTAATCTCTGCCAGTTTCTCAAAGGAAAAGACACTTTCAGCAGTGACTGCTCAAGCTCATTTTTGAAGAAACTTTAGTTTTAGGAAAAAAAAAGAAAATCAAAAAGCTCTACAGAAGCTCTACAGAATTTCTAGAAGGAAAACATCCCTGATAATTCAGGCCTAATACAGCTGGAATATAGATGACACTAAGATTGTTAGATAGGTACACAAAAATTTGTCTCCTTGATAAAACTGGCAACACAAACCAACAAAAATTTGGCCCTCTTGACAAGTTGTTACTGTACCTATGACATATATGAGCACCAGGAGGTAGCGCTGTGTTAAGTCATAGGTTTAGTCAGGCATCCTGTCACTGATACAACCAAAAGTGGATGTTCAGAGGAGGGTATATAGAAAGGAGGAAGGATGTGCAAGGCATCCTCAAGGCTCTCTTCTAGCTACCAGTTGTTTGAACTTCAGGAAGCGTGTGCGGTTTGGGCACACTTTGGGTTCAGAAAACCTCAGTCATTCCCTTCTCTATGGACATGTCTAATCAGTGTCTTTTGGAATCCACAGCAGGCACTTGTTATGTGGTCTTCTGAGGCAAGAATATAGTGCAACACTGGTGTCACATAATCCAGTAGTGAGCAATACTGCCTTTAAGATAATGAATACATATGATGGTTCTCATCAAATCAGTGCTCACTACCAAAGATAAGCACACTACTTTAGTGTTATTACTTTTTTTGATTCATTGTGATCGTAATTTGAAAAAGTAAAGCATTTCCATTGTAATAATTTAAGGCTGTAAACAAGCATTTAGGTGCATGTTGAATACTGCACTTACAAAAGCTTATGTTTATACATTTTAATGGTATCTTCCATTCAGCTCATGTTCTATAAATTAATTACTTCAGTATGAAAAGTTTGAGGGGTCCGTAATTTTTTTCACAGTGAGCAGTAAAAACTTTTTTTAACAATTTTCTTTTCTCCTATCATTTCCATCAGGTATTTTGCCATTAACTTCCTATCAGTCTTTAAGCTAAATTGAAGCAAAAAATTTGCCTTTCATGTGCAATACCAGCAAGTCTGTAACAGCACATTTGTCTTTATGGGCAAAATCCCCCTTTTTGCTTTTCATTTTAATTTTCTGTGTAAAGTCCAAGTTAAATCTCTTTTGGCTTCTAATTTTTCTACACTGCCTAATCTTTAATACACAGAATATACATGTAAACCAATTTTATTTCCATCCTTATTCTTTTCTCACTTTTATGGAAGAGACTTAGAGATACAAAATCCTTCCTTGGCGATTCCCTGCCCGTGCCCTTTGTTATGGAAAGAATCGGCAGTCCAAGGCCCCTTGCCTAGGGCTCCGAACATCCAGAGCTCCATGTGCAGCTCCCACTGCAGCTGCTCACCGCGCTGCCTGGGTAACAGGTAATTCCGGCAGGGGAAGATCGCGGCCACCGACTCAAGAAACCCACCCACTCAAAAGACGAGTAAGACCGAGCACGGGACTAATTAGCATGAGAAGTGAGAGGATCATGCAACCAGTAGAAGGTAGAACACTAATTAATAAGAAAAATAGATAAGTTTGTAGCCAATGAACCGTGATTTCTTTGTTTGCTAAAATGTTTGGAGTGTAAAGTTTTGAGAATCAGCATGCTGGCTTTGTGGATTTATCACCTAATAACCATTTCTGGACAAATATAAAATAAACAAATACCAGGGCTCTGTGTGTGAGATTGGCTTGTTGTACACTGGGTAATGAATCCCTCTTTTAGGGACAACACACTTAGCTGATACACTTCTAGGAATGTTGCTGTATTATACAGAAACCAGATATGATTGTTCCACTAGTTAACTTGACACCTGACATCATAAATTACCTTATGAAGAAGTCAGAGTAGATTCGCCATGTCAATTTATTTCTACCATCAGACTTCAATTTTTTTTTTAATGTTGCAAAAATGCTGTCATCGCTCCTTCCCAGTTACATTGCTTGGTTGGTATAAAAAAAATCTACAGCATGTATGTAAATGTCTTGCTAAATGTAATCTTTCTCTTTGAGTTTTGAAGAAAGGCTGTAGGTACCTTTCATCAGGGAAGATTTTAAGATCTCAATAAGGCACACAAATGTGAGAAATCTGAGTATGTGAGAAGTCTGAGCAAGGCACATACACAATAATTCTGAACAATGCACCTAAATGCTAAATGAAGGGCAGCATTTAAGACAAAGTACCATTTACTAGCTTTGACAGCTGTCCACTATGGAATACTAACTTGCATCTCTAGGAGTAACACATGTGATGGAAAGATCACATACATTGCTAAAAAACTGAATCACTGGGGAGGGGTGGTGAATCACAAAGCAAAGAAACTAACTCCTTTTTAGTGTTGTAACCTCATGGAGCTAGAAATGTACAAAAGAGGCAATAGTGAATGTGAATGGAGTAATTTTACCTCTATACAGGGTTGGAGAGAATAATATTATGATAGACATCTGAAAAATACAAGGAGGGAAGCTACTGGCTGGATGTTCATTTTTCAGAAAAGAGTTTCAGAACCTACTTTAAATTTCAAGCTGAAAAGGAGTGAAGGACTGTGCTGTTGTAAAAATCAAGTATGTTACTATAACAGATAAGATTGTGAAGAAATCCTTACGTTCTATTTAGCATGAGGAAGGTCTTATTTGAAGTATTTTGGTTAGAAGAATTACTTTCTAGTAGTAAAGACAGAAAAGGGTTGGAATAGACTGCCTAGAAAGGTTATAGACTCTCCAGTTCTGGAAGTTTTTAAGAACAAGTCAGATAAACCTGGATCAAGAATATGTACAGGTGATCCTGCCCTGAAGTAGTGGATGAATTGGACAAATTTGCCTAGTATCTTCCTAGCCCTATTTTGTATGAATACTATGAATTTTGCAATTATGTGAATAAAACATACAGTCGTGACAGGTTGTTGAAATATAGGAGAAAGCATAGAAAAGCTGAAATATTTATGCTCAAAAAGCCATGTTTTAGTAAGACATTTAAAAGAGTTTAGGCTTCTTTTCCAAAGAAGTTGAAAAGTATCTTGATTATTTCATTGAAGTCAAAAAGCACTTGTAGAGAAAATGCTAATTCTGAAACCATCCCTAGTTGGTAAACATAACCAAAAAATCCCTGTTTAGAAACTAGACTGGAAATACTGCCAGGGTGTTAACCACTGTGACAAACTAGTGAAAGCCCACAGCAGGACTTGAAGAAGAGACCTTTCTGAGAGATGCATTTTGGGAGAAGTTTACTTCAGCAAAGACACAATATGTAAGTACAGGAAAGGTAGTGGTATGTTGGCATGGAAGGTTAGATTAGGTGAGATAAGATTTAATAACTTAATAGTCCCTTCCAAATTTCTGTGGTAATTAACCTAATCCTTCTCTGAAATGCCTTGATGTACTCAAAGCCTGATTTTTGATTTTCTGAAAAGTCTTTAAGACTATAGCAATATCAACAGCATCTCAAACACTAGATTTTTGCTAGGAAGAGAAGAAAAAATAAAGGATGAAAAGTCTTTCTGCCAGAAATATAGTTTGATAGTTTCTATCTTGTAAATGGAATATGCCAATCCTAAATCATAGAGCATAAAATAACTGTTTTCTGTGTAGGGAACAATTTTGTTTTGTGAAGAAACAAAAAATCCTTGCTTGCAAGGCAAAGTATGTAACTTGCCTTGAAACTGTCAATATTTAACAGATTCTATTTGAACTTCTATTATTTGGCTGAGCATGGGAATTATATGGAAGATGAAACTGAGTTCAGATGGGTAAAAAAATTAGGAAATCACCTGTTATTGACATTGGTTTCACTAGAATTCCAAATTTTCTGTGTTTCCCAGGATCAGGTTCCTACATTTTGTGTTCATCTTCCTGGAAATATCTCTGTAAGTCTAATTAGTCTTTAACTTGGAAATGACAGCAGGGGATCTATTCTTTCTGAAAAACAGAAAATAAGCTTGCATCTGTTTTCTCTCCAAACTAGAAGAGCTCTCTGCTTAACAGAAATAAAAACAAGTGATGAATGTCTTGCCCTCAAAAAAGAAAAAAAAAACCCAAACCCCTCAAAAACAACCAACAAACAAACCCACAAAATAAAAAACAACAACATACCAAAGCTATATCCATACGCAATTTTTTACATTTTCTGCATTTTAGGCATAGTTACACTTTTTCTTCCCAATTTGTCCATGAGGGTGCAATTGGAAGCACACGCTTTCAGAGAAAGATGATTTTTAAATTAAAGTTTGTCACAAAACCTCCTTATGAATATATTTATTGTCAATATTCCTATAGACTCTCAAACCGTCAAAAAATTCTGAATACTGTTGATAAAGAATTCAGTAGTCACTTATGGAAAGAATGTAATTGTGATTCAAACTCTGTTAGGTAATGCAAGAGAAATAGAAACATTGGACAGAGGAGGAACAGTCCTCATGAACTGAAAGAAAATACAAACACATGCAACATTCCGTAGAGAAGGGATGGTGTGAATGTTTATGGAATATAATGACACCTGCTGCCACTGCATACAGAAAACCGCTATCTAAAATAATGGGCAGAATCTCAAGGAAATAATGAGATACTCTTTGACTTTATAAAGTCTTTGACAAATAAAGACCCACTACTTCCTTCACAGGTCACAAATTTAGGTCTCGGCCCTAATTAATCTATACTGAGTTTATCATTCTTTACTGTGAATTATTTTTTGTTCCAATTACAATTTCGCTGTTTCTGTAGCTCAGTAGAAAATCTTACTTTATAAATTTGCCACAATAGATTATTTACACTGCTATTCCTTTAAAAGCATGTCAAACAAGCCGAGTGAAATTCCATATGCATATTTGACCCCTACGTCTCTCTCCACTAACAGCAAGCAACTGCTTCTGCTAATTTAGAAGCAGCAGAACCACAGTAAACCCAGAATAAATATTTCAATTTTTCTGCTTCTTAAAGCAAGAAAAGGATCCAAGATTGTTGCGGCCCAGCCAAGCCCTACCACAGAAGAATGCTCAGAGGCAATGAGCAAGGGGAATGAGCTGTGAAGCTCTGGGAACAATGCAGGCTGTGATTGCCCACAGCTGCTGCAAGGTGGCTGATTGCGCCTCAGCGCAAAGGGCACCTGAGGGCCGCCTTTGTTTTCACTAAACAGCCAACGCATCAGCTGATGGACTATCAGGAGGTGCAGCTGTCTCTCCCTGAGTTCATTAGGGAGTATGGATATTTCTAGGAGTTAAGCCAACGTGGGGGAGGAAGAGGGGGAATATGTGCCTCCACTTAACGTGGAACATAAAAACCTAACAACTAGCAAAAGTATGTATTTAGAATCATAGAATGGTTTGGGTTGCATTATTAGGCATTTTCAAGTTCCAAACCCCTTTCCTAGATCAGGTTACTCAGAGCCCCATGTGGCCTTGAACACTTCCAGGGATGAGCCATTAATGACTAGGAAAACTTCTCCAATGTGACTGGGAAGATGTGTGCTAATGTCTTTACAAACAATTTGATGGGTGAGGCTATGGGTGTTAATGTCTTTGAAATAGGTCTTAAGGTCTCTACTAACTTCAAGCAGCAGGTTTGTTACAGAGGCCAGACAGCTTGACTCCTGAAACAGACAAGTGAGCCTGCACCAACCTGAGTTTCTGAACCCTAGGGTAAAATAACAGGTTCGAGGTGGGTATGGGGTAGGTGGTTCGGGAAGGCTGTACCTTCCTAGTGCCTCAGCCATTGGGGAAAGGAAGAGGGCAACATGTGGCAGGGAGTTTAGCATAAAAGGAGGCTGTGTCCTCCAAAGCCTTAGGAGAGGAAATGCTGCAGGCATGTGCCCCAGTGGACTCTCCTTTTATTTGAATAAAGTTCTGTCTCCTTTATGGACACTGGCTTTTCATAGCATGATTTTCTCCAGAAATGTTTATTTAGAAGAGAGCACCAAGCTTGAACTTGCTTCAGCCCATGTATTCCTTTCTGGCAACCTCCAGCACCTGATAAAGACTGGTAATGGGACTCTGGTCGATAGTGTCACTGACCTGTGTATTGAGATTGCTATATGTTTTGCAAAGTGTACCTTACATTTCTAGTTGTATGTTTTGTATCACTCTGCTAAATCAGATGTACTATGAAGTATCAATTGTCTTGAAATAAGTAAATTTGATATTCAACATGAGTCAGAGAGTTTTGGCTTTGCCAAAGACAGCTCTGGGTGTTTCAGGATGTGAGATGCTGTGTGATGATGTGACTCCGGGACTGCTTATTTTAATTTGTAGCTGCATACTTATTTCTCTTTCTCCATACATAAGAGACAATAGCTTTATGGATATAAGGTGCTAAAGAAAACATAAAATTCAGTGGTTTTTGGGACGGGTGGGCAGAGTGGTGCTGCAGCCTCGGGAGCAAGGGAGGGAGTGGCAGCTGGGAAAGGTTGGGAGTAAGTAGGGCAGCAAGAGAAGAGGAGAGGGAAGGACGTGGTTCCCACCACTGAGCCAGCCTGGGCTGCAGCCAGCAGCAGTGTGCTACAGACAGGGAAAAAACATAGATTTTTGTTCATAGTAGTGGTACTTAATGTAGTGCAGTGATTGGCCATCAGTGGTAAGTGTGCTCATTGTGCTGGAATTTTTTAAGGCTTAGCTTGAAAGTCCAAAAGTGGCTTTGTGTGTTGCTCCCATCACATTAATCTCTTATCTTTTTAACTATATATATATATATATTCATTTGCAAGAACATTTTGCATGTTCTGACAGGGATAGCCTGCAGACGGCTGTACTTGTCCTGGTCCTTCAGCGTACTTCATACCGTCAGCCGATAACTGCTACACAGCCTCACTCTGCAGCAGGGCTGAGCCCCGAACCCTGTTCCTCGGGCTAGCTGATCTGTGGATGAGAACACAAACAGCAGCTGCAAAAAGCTTTGCCACACATGGCAAAGATGTGAAAGCATCCGTAACACTTTGAATACGTGTGAATAGAGCTCCAAGTGATGGTCTCACAAAGCTGGTGATTATTAGGTTTATTTGAACTCTTAAGTAAGAGAATACTCGGTCGGTGGCAGTTGGCTTTTTTATCCTTTTCCTCTTCTATTTATATTTTTTTTCTGTAAACATTATGAAATCTCTTTGGAAAGTGAATAGATGGTCATACCCTAAAATATTTCTGATATGGCCTTTTTCCGTTGCAAAGAAAAAAAAAACTGCAATGAGGGAATCGAATATCTGGCTGGATTATTAAGTCTTAGGAGGAAAAAAGTTAAGAGCATTTTACTAATTTAGGTGACCCATTATTGTTTTCCCTGGATGGAAGAGTGCGTGTCATCAGGCTCCGGATTTCCCTCTTTGCTGAGGTTAGCTCTCACAGTGAACTAAGAATGAAGGAATTGTACAGGTGACAGGAGAACATGAAGTGGGTACTGAGGAGCTCGGTTGGGCTTATAAACACGATTCTGTTTTCCAGCCATTTTCTAAAAATACCAGGTCTGCCTTCCCAAGGTGCCTGAAGGGCAGGGGAAGCCAGAGAGGAGACACCATAACATGCTACAAATCTGAGATAAATTTCTGGGGAGGCCCCAGGCTCTGACCTCTTGCAGACAGGTAATTGATTAGCCCTCTGCTGCTGGGTAATACTGTCTGCTGCAGCCTCGTGTTTTTTGCCGGGGACACAGAATGGCTCCTTCCAGGTGGGAGCCCCTGTGGCACTGCCACTTCATGGGAGTGCCTGGGCAAGCAGTTTTCAGTGTTGTTCCCAGGTCCAACAGCAAGAAGGGGCATTTGGTGCCTCTGTTTTTCCTGTTACATCTGCTGTTTGGCCCTTGACCCTAAGTGTGACTGTCTGAGGGACAGGACCTCCTCACAGATCGAGGAATTACAGCTCAGCCAAAGCCTGGCATGGAGACAGTTTCTCCAGGCAGCACCATGAACCAGCCCCTCCAGCGATGGCAGGGACAGCATCCCTCTCCCTGCCCTCCATATCCCCCAGCCCCGAGCAGGTGGATGGGGGGATGGTGGGGAGTGTTTTTCTGCTGGTTTTCAGTTTTTTGCTCTTACATATTGCATTTAAGGTTACAGTTATGTAACATGAGAAATATGTAAATAGCATAGCAGAACTACATGGGTTCATGAAAGAACTGTTCAAATACTGTAAAACTGCATGTTGTAGTTTAATTACCATTACAGAGGTACTGAAGAAGGTGCTATATTTTTATGTATTGTCCTTACAGTTATCCTGTCTATATACTTAAATAACATTTTTAATATTTTGCTTGAAATAATTGGGGCTGAATTTTAATTTTCAGTAGTGAAAATAAATATTTGTGTAATTCCACAGTGACCTGCTCTTTGAAATACACTAAATATTGCATGAATTGCATAGGCTGTATGTCGTTCCACTTTTAAAATGAAAATTCATGTAGTACAAGTTTAACAACTTGTAAATGGCCCTTCTTAAAAATTATCACCTACTTTATGTTTGAGTTACACCCAAGAAACAGAAATTCTAGATAAGTAATTTTCAGTGAATACTGGTTGTTTCAGAGCCTGGTGGGGTTTTTTTTTTCCTCTAGCAGGTAGCAGTAAAGTTTCTAATTGTTTTTATTAAAATTCTTTCTTTTTTTGACTCATTCAGGTGACACTTCTTGATGTGCCTATGTTTGTTTTGCCCTTGCTAGTCCATCAATACTTTCCTGCTGCTGCTGACTCAGAGGTACAAGAGTAGATTTGATTGATCTTCATCAGGTATTAAATACTACAAGTCAGCAATTTCTGCATAACTTAGAGTGGGAAAGAAAATCCTGCCTACTACATGAACTGTTAAAAGTAGAATGCTGTTGCTGGAAAGTTTGTTAAGGTATGTTTTAATGTAATGATGAAGACCAGAGTCAAGGTTAGCTCCGAAATGTGAGAGGAGAGTGACATAAACAAGGGAACTTATGGATTGGCATGACACTGTCATTAATTTTTGAGAAAAGTAGGACTCATTTTAGTGGAGTAATTAGCCCTTCTGTGTAGGCCTGGCAAAAAGTCAAGATACTTGGTGTCAGTAGGTTTTTCAGACCTTGCATTCCTCTTTTGTTTCAGCCTGGAAAAATCTGTACCTGTCCACAGTTTAAGCTCAGTTATGGTTATTTGGGTAACTTTCAAAGGATAAATCTTGCTTGCCACCTAGAAACACCTAATATTTCTCTAGAAACCCGAGCACAAGATAGCAGATTGAAGAAGTAATTCTGGAAGAGGAAAGCATCAGCATGGAGGAGCATTGCCAGTGGTTCAGACAACTCTGCTTCCAGCAGGCTGGGGGGGTACCTGTGGGGCTGATATGCATCTGGAGCTGAAGGCAGGCAGAGAGCATAAAAAGGAGCAGATCAAGGGCATGCTTACTTTGTTACAGTTCCTGCATATCTTGCCAAAAAGAGCTGGTTCTGGGAATGTGGTCCAGGTAGATGCATCCAGGCAAGTGTTTCAGCATAAGATTTCCATCTGGGACCACTCAGAGCCTGGATGAAAGCTTTTATCTCTAAGGCAGCAAGGAAACAACAGAAATGTCCCTTTTGACTTGTTGCAGTGATAATGATTTGTCTGTACTAAGCCTTTAATATTTTGCCATTTCAGTTTTTTCCCAAAGTGCACTCACCTGCATTTTTTACAGGACCAGCTCAGAGCTGTAGGGAATGATAATCCAATGAGGGATTTTCTGAACAGATGATAATGATGAGCTGTGAAACTATCAGGAACCCATGAGATCCCCATTACTTACACACAGTGAAGTAGGTCAGCCTTAGTGCCTACAAGAGGGTTTCTTTTACCTGCCAGATGGGAACTGGAGGCCTGATCATACCATGAATTATGCTAAAAAGTGGAAGAAGACTTGCAGAATAAAAAAGAAAGGCTTAAGGCTCAGACATGCAGGCTGTCACAAGTCAGCAAATAAGGTAAATCAAATCTACAAGTGCACTTTGATGAAAACTTAAAAATAATATGATTAATTCTACTTTATCAACTGAAGGAAAAAATAGAAAAGAAACTTCTTTTGCCTAAAATTCCTGTGGAAAACAAAGGATTATTTGTATTTTTTTCAGGCCTGCAGGGAAGCTGGAGAGGGACTATTTGTCAGAAAATATAGTAATAGGACAAGCAGTAATTGATACAAAATTGAAAGAAGGGAAATTTAGGTTAGATAATAGGAAAAAAATTTTTACTGTGAGGGTAGTTAGACACTGGAACAAGTTGCCCAGTGTTACTGAACAGGTTATGTTTCCTTAAAAATGAGTCTATGCAGCAGTGGAGGAAAATGTCGGGACCTAATCAGCAAGAAGGGAGATTTAATCTGTGAAACAGATAGTAGCAAGCAATCTCTAAGTTATGTCCATATGTTAGAAAAACAAATTGAAGTTTAAGGCTTGACATGCTTCAGAGATCTCAGACCTGGGGGCAGGAAGTTAACATAGCTTGGGAAGAAGGATGCCCATGGATAATGGACACAAAGAATGCAGAATTTATGGGCAGCAAGGACATTTGGCAGGACTCCCAAGATAAAGAAGGAACTAATAAAACCAACACAGTAATTATGGTGAAATCAGATCTAGGTGTGTAAAAGGTGATCCTGGCAGGGGGATCTGCGACCACCAACCCAAGAAACACACTGACCCAAAAGAAGAAACTGAGCATGAGGACTAATTAGCATGAGAAGCAAGAGAATCATTCACCAATAGAAGATACTAATTAAAAAGAGAACTATGTAATTTGTAGCCAGTGAAACTCCATTCCTTTGTTTGCTAAAATGTATAAATAGCTAGAAGTTTAGATAATTGGCGTACATGTTAGGCGGAGAAATCCCCCACGTACCTCAGCACTGAACAAAGTAGTCAGCTTTCTAACCTAACAAACTGGCTGGAGAGTTTATTTCCTGCTTTTTGGTGACACCAGAGAGGTTGGGGATGCTCCAGCCTTGGCATTTTAAAAGCCAGGTGGGATAAGGCCTTGAGAAACCTGGTTGAAAGCAAGGTGTACCTGCCCATGGCAAGGGGTTTGGGATTGGAGAGGATAGAGGAGGACAGAGTCCTCATCATTGCACAATGTGCAGTAAAAGTTTCAAGTGCACCTCGAAACTTCTCTGCCACCAGCGTGGCCATGCGGCAAACAAGGCTTGCATGTGCAAACAGTGCCAGGAGAGCTTCAGCTGCCCCTCAGTTCTGACCCAGCCCCAGGTGATACACCATGGTAACTGTGTATTTGAGTGTAGAGAGTGTGGTGACCATTTTATACACAGCTGCAGTCTCACTAACCACTGGAAGACTCATGGAAAGGAGAAGCCCTTTGTGTGCACAAATGTAGTTATCATTTGAGGAATGCTTTTGAGCTGATGGCTCACCAGGGATTACATGTATGATTTTGTAGTGGTCCTTTGTGTCTCAGCAGACTAGAACCACAGGCATATGGAAGAAGCAATCACTCTATAGGACCACATAGCCTCTAAAAGTTTCTGTTCTTTTGATATACCTTAAAAGTATGTGCAGGTAATACCTAAGAGTGGGGGGGAAAAAAATACCCCAAAACAACAAACCCCCCCAAAAAACCACCAGCCCCTAATGCAAAGAGCCTGATTGGTGCATAAATTGTTAGGAATCCAGTGGATGAGAAATTAATCCTGTCTCTTTTAGTACATAAGCCTCTGTTGGGATGGAAATAGGAGTTTACATTTATTTTAAAAAGTAGGGTAGGTTACTGGCTGAGATGAGAGCTAGGAACTTGAATGATACAGTTTTTGTTCCGAGTTCAGGTACAGGATGACCTTGTGCTAATTACTTTGTCTCTCTGTCTTTATGACTCATAGTTTAAAAAAGAAATGTCTTTTTAAATGTAACATTTTCAGTGTAGAGGGTGCACTAATGTGTGCCCAGTTACTACAGTCATTAGAGACAGATGAGTTTAGAGGCTTAAAGAGCAACTTTTTGTAAAAGCCTCACTGTCTCTTCTTGCTTTTTAAAGGAAGGTTTACTAGAACTCTAGGCTTTAGAAGTTCATTCGTTTTTTAAAATGGAATTTGGGTTCCTAACTTCCAAAGACATTTCTGAATATTACACTTTCGTAACCACCAAGATTTCTGAAGGGCTCAGTTCTGAAATGATTTTTCTTTTCTGCCCAGTGCTTCTAGATCTGCATAACTCTTTGTCATCAGCAGAAGGATTTCCTCCTAAAGTTAGGAGCCTTCTACCAGAAATCTTCTCCTAGCTTGTTTAAATAATATGTAATTGCATAGGAGTGACTTAAAAATCGTAATTAAATCTAGAGATGTGCGAGTAACAATTTTGCTATTATGATAAGTATCAGGATATTCAGACTGAAGGGGGTTTTAATGTTATGGAAAACTGGGTAGTTACAAAGAACTGAGGTGACTGAATATAGACAGCTGACAAATTGTCAGTTGGACAGTGCAGAATTTGAGGAGCGCTCAGTGTTTCATTATAAAGAACAATTAGTAAAAAAAAAAGTCCTACTGGTTAAACCTTAAGAGATACAAATTTTAAACTGCTATCCCATAATCCTATTGCTTTGATAGGTTTTATACAATTTATTTCAGTCCTCAAGAACTAAGGTGATCTGCATTCAGTGCTGTGTTTTTTCATAAATCAAAGCAACACTGAGGATGAGGGGCAAAAGGGAGACTTCACTCACTGTGCATGAATCTACTTATACTTGAGATGGAGGTTAGCCCTCAGCTGTGGTGTGTTCTTGTGTCAGCTGGATGTCTGAGGTGATTCAACAGTTTTCTAAAGTAAGTTACAGCAGTGTCTGAATTCATGTTCTTACTGGTGTAGATGATGTTTTCTGGTTTTGGTCAGTCAGATAATATTTAGGCTCAGAAAGGGAAAAAAACCAAAACAAAAGAATTGTTGTTTCGACCAGCTAGATAATTTTCTGGATATTTCCCTTATAGTATGCTGTCAGTTGCTGGGATAAGGCCAAAACTGTCATTCACTCTTCAGGAGAAGACTTCTGAAATGTGAAGGCAAGCATTGAGGGACTGAAAAGCTAATTGCAGACTGTAAATTACCTAAATATGTTATTAAGAGTAGAGATAACTGTACTCTTTTATAGATAAAGATAACTTTATCTATCTGTTCAAAATCCTGTATACTGCTACCATGTTTTGTGGACTCCCAGAGCAGGGGGCAAGAAGTGTGAGTAGGTGTGGCTTTCTGGATATTTCTGAATGGTCGGGGGGGTAAAGAGACACAGCACTGCTCTCCTCCCTAGCTACAGTGTCAAGGAGGTATCTTTTAGTGGTCAAGGTTATTATACCCAGTGCTTTCCACCAAAATGCCCATCTCCGAACTTTCAAAGCTTCATTACTTCTAGAATCCTCTCAGCTGGGGAATCTACCTCTCCTAGCAGTCTTTCCTTCTAAAACTTAGTTTAGCGTTGCACGATTTAGAGAGTATGTGTACGGCACAATGTCCATCAGGGTGGAGTATTAGATGGAGAATGGAAATAACTTACGTTTCACCAGAATTTGAGGAACGTTCAGTTTCTAATGCTTAACAAAAACCAGTGTGGAAGGTGTTGCATCTCTTCTAATTTCCCTTCTCTGTCAAACAAAACCCCCTCATGCCAGTAAGTCTAGTCTTTGGAAAAACCCCTCAGCACATGAAAAAAGCATTTTGCATGTGTTAGATAAATGTGCAAAATCTACTTTTCTGTCTTTAACCATGTAAGCAGCAAACAAAGCAAAGATTGTTTTCTAATATAGGAAAAAAAGAGCTGATGTGTGAAAGGACTGTGATGTTTCTATCAGCTTGGCAATAGTTAAAAAAATTATTTCCAACTATATTTTTTGATTGCTTACGTCTTTTTTGTACTTCAATTTGCAGCTACCACTTCCTCATGTGTACATTTTAGTGATTTGCCCTTCCAAATGATACTTATCAAATTAGCTTATTCCAGAAAAAGAATCCATGAGGTAGTCTTCCTCAATCAGCCTTATTCCTCGAATTACTTCCTTATGTATGAAAAGGCAGTTATCACTTTTGATTGCTCTTAGATAATTAAATAATGACAAAAGTGCCTAATTTATTAAATTAAGTAGCTTTTGCTCATAGTGCCTTTTGATGTATGATCTTAATTTCAGTAGCACAGCTTTTGCTTCAAAAATTGAAATACCCATTCTTTATCTTTGTATTGTTCATTAGATACTAAAATGGTATAAAGCTTTTAGATTAGTAAAGAAGATTTTGCAGTCAGAACTTTCAACTTTTTAAATGTGTATTGACATAAATATGCTTGATATTAAAACTGAATTTTCAGTAAAAGGATCCTAATTGTCTTTTTGTTTCATTATATTATTGGGAGAAGATGTGAGCTGGGATTGTACCCTTCATGAGGTGCTTGCAAGCTCCCTGTGAGAAAGAAGTACTGAAATCTGATGTTCCTGACACTGAAGTAGGGTGTTAAAGGATGCTCCCTGACAACTGCTCTGTTGCTTGGCAGGTCCTTGCTTTTCTCTCCCTGCTCAAAGCTTTTGCAGCTGAACACAAACTGGGAAGTCAGAAGTTCTTTCTTTACAGATAGAATATTTCTGATAAGCTTACTGGTTTTCGTATGCCCACCTAAACTTCCTAGTATGGTCTTAGTGTTAGACTATTAATGATTGCAGTCTTTTTATTAAAGCTTAGCCTTATTTCATTTGAAGGAGTGAATTAAAAAAAAAAACATTGAGTTTCTTTATGGTTTAGGTCTTAGAAAAGAAGTGGAAAGGGGTGAAATAACTATGTGGGAAAAATAAAGAATAAAATTGTGACTCCAGTAAGAAGAGAGAAGGTAATTTAAAAAGGCTACAAAAGAAAAGATAAAGGAAAGAGAGGTAATTAGATTGAATTCTCCCCAATATGGATTTTCTTCTCACTAACATTAATGGAAATCTACTACAATTCAAATGGATGTTCTCATTTACAAGTGATTTTGAATGGCAGTGTGAGTAACAGACATTCTTTGCATCAGACTTGAGATGTGTGGCCCTGAATGGGCCGCAGTAGAGGAAAGCCTAAAGTGTGTAATGCTATTTCTCCTTTCTAGGTGAATAAATCAGGTACTTCAAGGGAGGAAAAGGAGTACTAACTACCATTTTCATAAAGTAGAAATAAGTTCATGTTTTGTGTATAATTTGTTTTAAATTACTTCTGAGTAGTCCATTGAGAAATAGAAAACAATGACTTTACTAAATGGCTGAATATTTATTAGTGTAGACAGTGTATACTTATACAAATGTATTGCTGGAGATTACAAGTTTTGATTGAAGTCTGTGGAGATACCATACTGTGAAACTAATATACTGATGATGAGACCCAGAGGATCTCATCTCAATTTGAATTTTGTTACAGGGAATTCTGTCAAACTTGGGCTTATTGAAACAAAACCACATTAACTGTTTGTACTGTGAGCTTTTGTCGTGACTGTGTTCTTTCTGCTGGAATCTTCTCTTTTGCTACTGTCCAGTTTTTACAGAAACTACCCTGTGTGAAGACGTTTAGCATTTGCTAACATCTTTCTGGCCTTCTATCTCATTTATCATGATTAGCCTACCAGATTTTTTTCCAATTGCAGCAATTGCTGTGACTGTGATACAGTGACTTATGACTTTCTTTTACTTGCACTCTGTTTTCTTTACTCTTTTCTTTCCTTGAATAGAAACAGCAGGTTTAAGTTTCTGATACTTGTGAAAAATGCTCTCTATTCCAATAACTAGTTGAACCCCAAAATCATAACTTCAAGGTTTATTAATCGAAACTTGGACAAACCTTAAATACTAATAGTTTGCTTAATAACATAAAATTCCATTAAGAACAGATTTGTAATGTGTGAGAGTGCAATGGATGTGATTGCAGGTGGCTAACTAGAGTGTACACATATCTTGCCTTGCTTTAATTTTTCTATATCTTAGTGATCATGTAACTGTCATAGCATAGAGATAGCAAGGCCTCCTAAATTATTACTAGTATGCAATCTGAATTGTACAAATCTAATTCAGAAATTTCTGATCTGGCCTACAGTCAAAGTAATAAAGAATCACTTCATGCTGAAGGCTATGGAATTTCATAAGGAAAAATGTGACTGAGTAATGAGAGCTATGCATAGGACAAGGGAAACTAAAGATGTGTAGTTGTAATGTGTTTCCATTTTTTTTCAAGTACAAGTTTTTATGTTACTTAACATTTAGTTAAGATATGTGTGTGAAAAGTGTGTGTTAGCTACCTATACTTCCAGCAGAAAGCATTCCCTTAATATTAGCAGTATATATGAGAGTGTTCAACATACTGGACAGATCTGGACAACTTTAAACACATACTCAAGAAGTAAGTGCTACTCTGCAGCAATATGGATCCAATTTGGCTGTCAGATGATTCATAAGTGAAAGTATGTCTCAAAATTATAATTTCCAATAGTTTTCTCTGAAATTGCTTTAGATTTGATTAAGTTACTGCCAGAACAAAGTATATTTTCTTTGCATTAATCTTTTGAAATAAGGTTATATTTTTAATTTATTTCTAATAAGTAACACATACTGTGAATAATTGTTCTTTGTTTATAGATGACTGCTAGAGCAGCTTGAATTTTATAATAATTCATGAGAAATTAATAAGCACTCATAGTGAATAAACTTAGGGACAGTTTAATGACTATTCATCAGCAGTTCATGCACAACAAATCCAAATGTTTATCAAATATGTTCATAAACATAGTGCACAAGCAGCTTTAATGAACTGATAAAGAACATTAATGAACATTCATTATGAATTTCCCTTTGCTGGGAATGACATCCTCAGAGGAGATCTTAACATTTCAAATTACTTTCCTTTTAAAGTAAAGAAATGTGGATATTTCAAAAAATGCTAGTACTTAAGATAGCAGTGAAAAAAAAAATACAGGTTCAATTTTTTATTGAGACCAGGTATAAGCTGTGTTGGCATCTAAGACCATCTACTCTTGTCCTGCTTCACGTGAGACATCTTCAGAGACCGTTTTGCCAGAAGTCTGCAGATTTATAGAGTTGTCATCTCCGAGTTTGTGGGTTGGTATCTTTGGTGTGGATTTCATGACTGTCTATTTTCCACAGAACTTTTAGAGGTTCCTAGAAAATTCTGTGCATTAAATTCTATTGTAAACGTAAGTGGAAAAAGTTGTGTTTCTTCTTGCCTATCACAGAAGCAATGTTAAGTAGAACTTTGGTGCAGCAAATAAAGTCATAAATTCAGGCAACTGTAAACTTTCTCAGTTGATGGTTTGGTTATGGGTATATCTTAAACAAAAAAATATGTTAGGAGCTATATATTATTCTTCTTGATTATCATTTCACTGTTGAAAAATGACTATATGCACGTTATATTTTATTCAAATTGCATTCATGATCCAAAATAAAAAGCTTCTAAAGTATTTGTTATTTATCATGGTTCATTTTCATTGATGACACAGTCATAAGGAGACTAATCTCTTTTCACATTCATAAGATACAGTGATAGGTTCCATGTTATTTCTAGTAACTGATGAAATTCTCCCTAGTACAGAGATGAAGACTTAGATGAATGACAGTTTAGCTATATGGTGGTTCCTTTTCACAGCAAGTTAAAATGCCATGTGCATCGTACCAATCACAATCCCATTGCAGAAACACTGGAGGTCAGCTGCATAAAAATGCATTTATCTGCAGAGGAATTGGGGAACAAAACTGTTCCTTCAACTGGGATATGTTTTTTATCTGTAATTCATAGGTATTGGAATAAGATGAAAGCTCTACTAATCATTGCACTGAATTTGCTTTGCATACAGAATAACTTTGCTCTTTCTGGTTTTACTGCTACTAAGAACTCTATAGATACTCATACAACATAATGTGCTCAAAATCATGTGGGCAAAAAGGAAATTTGCATACATAAACCCAAGAATTTATTATTTGTATAATTGATCTACTTAAGCGATTATTACTGGTCCACATTTAGTTATTGCAAAAAATAAAGAAGTGGAATGGAAAAGTCTCAGTAATGGCAATCCAGCTAAAGCTATTACATATAGACTTGCTGGTAACTACCCCTGGTCCTGGTGTTATGCTCATGCTGCTACTGCCTTTCTGGGTCCAAAGGGCATGGATTTCAGTCTGTTGGTGTTGGTGTGTTGGCGGTGGAGGGGTACAGTGTGCTGCAAGTCCTTTGAAGGCTGGAATGTGGACTTGGCTTTTTTGTTATTCTACTCCATTTGTGGTCATTTTTTGTGTTTGCTAACTTATTCTCTTTATTACCACTAAAACTGTATTTTTTCCTTTCCCTGGCTCCATTTCTTTAACTCACCACTGATGAGACCCCTATCCTTGGGATCTCCAATGTCAGTTGGGTATCCATCTACTATCATCTCGTGCCTGTAGTTCCACAGCAGCCAGTGTTCTCACTTTGGGAGGCCTCTACCAGGCCTGTATTTCTGCTTGCATACATTACTGTGTTGTAATTGCATCACACTTTACACAGAATAGCTACTTGTTATTATCATTGCAACATAAAAAGTTAAGCAGAAATAGAATTAGTTACAATCATGCGATCATTAAAAAAACCCCAAACAACTAAAAGTCTGGTAGAGTTAAGTCAAGTAAAAACAAAGCTTCTGACACATCAGGAAAAATTCAGACCAAGCAAGCCTAACAAGTCTTTGTCCTGAGGCTGTGTAGGCTCAGTAGCCTGTGGTCTGTTGCAGTGCTCCTGGGCTGCAGGTTTACAGCCTTGACAGATACTTTCTAACTTCTCTCCCAAGATTAAAAGACTTAGTTTGAAAATGATCAATGTAAGTTCACTGAAGATAATGGGGTTAATATGCAATTTGTCTAGCCATGTGACATAGTCTTGATTTTTCTGGTTTTTGTCACTTATTACTTTTCCACTTGATTTTTGCACATCTTTATATGTTTTCTTTATACATAAGGACTTCTAAAGCATTACAATAATTTTAAGACTGGTTTGCATTTGTGCTAGAAAATCTAAGCAACCAGGTATCTTTACCTGGTTCTTTACCAGATCCTTAAATAACTCTGACTTACAGTCCAGTCATCAGATTCTGGCTTGTTCACCTCTTGATGAGATCTGACTTGTCCAGCAGCATTTCTGCTAGGATCTTGCACCAGAGCTCTGTTAGGGAGAGAGCACAGCAGTGAGAAAAGCCTCTGGTACTGGCATTCAGTTAGGTATTTAATCCTAATTGGTATACTTCTGTGAATGAGGTTGCCAATCTGAAGATGAATCATATCCCTGGGAAAATACTGTGTTATTCAGGGGCCACAGAGGATCCTCAACTGAAATGTGGTTTCTTGTGCATTTCAATCTATTTGGAGTTTTCAATGGAAACAGGATGGCTGAGCAGGTGCGAATAGTGTATGATAAATTTGAGGCTATATCCTAGACTTCTTCAAAGACAGCAACAGTGTCCAAAAACTTCATAGGATTATAGGATAATTCAAAATGGAAGTCTTCTCAGGAGGGCTGTAGTGTGAACAGGGCCACCTATGAGGTCAGACTAGGTTATTTAGGGTTTAACTCACTTGGGTCATGAAAACCTCCAGTGCTGGTTTTCTGGGCAGCCTTTTCCACTATCCAATTTTCCGTTGCATCTAGTCTCCAGTTCACAAAGCTTTTCCTTGTATCCAGTCATGTTCTCTCTTGCTTCATTTTCCATGATCTCTGATCCCCTCAGCATGCACTACTGTGAGGAATCTGCTCTGTCTCCTTGATAACCTCCTCCTAACTATTTAAATGTTCTTAATAAATTGATTTAAAAAGCTTTTACACTCCAATTGATAGAGGATAAAAATATCAATTTAATTTCAATGTAGAAATTAACAGTATAAGGATGTATATGATGATGCTTTTTTTTCCCCCCACCAAACTGCAAATAAATCTTTGGTTTTAGGTAGGTTTTCTATTTGCCTGCATGGAAAAAAAAAAAAGAAAAAGTTCTACCTTGACAGGATCATTCTTACTTTTTTGTCAAGCTAAACTTAACATCTGTGGTTCAGCTTTTTTATCTAATGGACACACACTAGACAGACTGGCTTCTCAATAATACCGTCATTTAAGAAAATTAAGTATTTTGTTAAGGGTATACTTCGAATTTGGACAGGTCAGATCAATAATATAATAACTGTTCCCTTTTAATTTCACTGAGAAGGTCCTGACTGTCTACCACAACGTGTCGCCGGCCATACAGATTTTTTTTGTCTTTGGCACCATGCCTGCAGTCTTGCAATACAACATGTCACGAAGAATTTTGCCCTGAATTGTGAAACAAATTAGAGGTAGACAGGCATTTAAAAACAGATTTGGTTTGCTGTATTTTGCAAGCTTTCTGAGGCAAAGTGATAAACCATAGCAGCTTGAAGTAATGTGATGAGAGCACTCTTATCACTCTGCATATGTTTAACAATGTTTCACTGTCATGCTGCCCTTAAAAAGTGTTTACAAAACAGAAAAAACTGTCAGTTTGATACAGATTTGTAATATCAGAAATGCTGAATCATGGATCCAAATAATCTATATGTATAAAAGCATTACATGTTGAATGAATTAACTGGATGTTAACTGGAAATTTCCACAGGTTGCTATTTTTCCCCCTGATGCCCATATGAAAAGTTTAAAAGATATGTATTGAACTGGGCTTTGTTGAACATTATGGTTTGTTTGTTTGTTTGTTTGTTTTTTCAGAACTAAAACATTTTTTTAAAAAAATAATTTTTGTTTAAACAGCATTTACTAAACTTTCCTTTTTCCATCTTGTAGTGTAACATTTAAGTTTTGATGGAGAGTTTTGATAGCAAAACCAAAATGAAGGAAAATAGGAAGTAATTTGGTGAGTGAAAGGAAAACACCATTTAAACCACGGTCTTATTCTCCAAGACCGAAGTGCTTGACATTGGACTTGTTTTAGGAACACTAAATACTAGTATGAGGGAGAGATGAAAAGACACAATAAAACTACATAGAAAGAAATCTTGAGATGAATTCCTTGAACATACAAAACTTCATAGACACAAAGATTCATACTTCAGCATAACCAATGCTAATAATTTATATTTTAAAAAATCCTGCCCAAACTGCGTTCAAGTCTGCATTTTTGGATGGGGATTAGAAATTAATAACACATAATAGTTGAGTCTTTTCAAAAGGGAGACTCCATAAATTGAATACTTTGTTTTTCCAAGCTGAAAAATATGCAATATAATATAATTGAAATCATAGAAGCCCTTTACATTTTTCAGCATAGGAGTGAATTTATTAATTATGAGCTGGTAGCAACAGCTTTCTTTGAGATATGATGAAACTACATGAAGGTAACAAAACCTCCAAGTAAAATTGCAATGAAATACAATAAGCTCTTATCTGATCAAAACAGGATTGGCAGCCTTTATTTTTGGGGTGGGAGTAATATATGATAAGTGCTTCTTAAGAATAAATCCACATACAACCTTCACACGGCAGGATTTTGGGCTTTTTGATAGCCTCACAGGGGGATTATTGAAAATCCCAGTAGGCTGAAAAATATATGCTTTCTCAAAGGTGTTGTGAGAGAAGAAAGAAAAAGTGAACTTTCTTCACCAAGGAGAGAGAAAGAAAGAAAGAAAGGTTGCAACAAAAATCTATTGTTAGAGGATATGCTTTAAAAAGATGTCTCTCAATGTCTAAAAAAAACTTAAAATTAAAAAAATAAAAAATCAGATATATGCCTCTCTGATTCAAAACTATGCATCGTAATATTTTCAAGTTGTAGTTATTAATGAAAAATTAGCTCTTGGAATGGTATCAATTATGTATAAATTTTCTAAGTTTCAAACATACTTGGATTTTGTAAGCTTTTCTTCACTATTCATCAGTTAAACTCAAATATACTTTGTCTTTATGAGACATTTTTAGTAGTTAACTTGCCTTCATTATTTCTTAGACTGCTTTTTCTTTTTTCCTGTTAGTACACACTGAAAGCTGGAGTTAACCACAGTACATTGACTGGAATCTAGGTAAGCAGAAATGAACAGGGGTGGCAAAGGAAAGTTTATTTCTTCTACACCTTTCTTCCTTAATAAAACAGGAACTTTCTAAGTTAATTCTTATTTAGGGAATACCATTGCACAGTTGATATTCTTTCCAACTTTGTGGGCCTGTAATGATGGCTAGACCTTTTATTCTATGGATTGCCTCATTCCATGAGTTCATTCTCTTAATCTGAAATGTCCTTATGGCTGCTTTATTGCAAAAGTCAGGGAGTGTCCTTTTGCTTTCTCTTAGCATCCAGACTGGCAGACTTTCTAGTTGAGAACATGTTGTAACCTCTGATATATACAGATTCTCACTTCATTTGGCATGTTGAATAATTCTTTGCCATATGCTGAAGCTGTAGCAGAAGTTGAAGAAAGTTGGAATGTTCTTTGTGGAGATGGGAGATTCTGCAACAAATGCCCTCAGAGTGATGACTGAGCAGTGCACTGGTTGTTGACCAGTTTCTAAAATAATTTAGCCACTTGTTCTGTAACATCTTGTGTAAGCCTTTACCTTCATAGGAGAGTTCAGAGATACAAAATAATTTGATTAATTCACTGTTCACATAATTAAATCTGTACATTTTCAATCCTTCTTAATATATTTAAAGTATAAAGAGACAAATGTAGAGCAGAAAAAGAATGAGTACTAATAACTGTGAGCAATTACTATGTCTTAGTAAACTGAAAGGAGCACAGACCTTGCTGGTGAAGTCCATTTGAAAAAAGACTTTGTCTTGTGCAGGTAACACTTTATGAACAGATTTTTAAAGGTTTCTAATTAAGTCCTTTTCTAACCTTGATAAAAATATTGAATTTTTTAATCACTCTTGGGTGTTTCTTTTTCATTGAGGGGTGCATAAATATAATCTCAGATTTCTGTGAATGCATTTCAGTGTACAGTTTTGCTATTTCCTATTAATAACCTGTGGCTAGTTCTGCAAATGGCCCTTGTTTGGTCTCAAGGTTATGTATTATCAAGTTGCTAGGGAAAAATAAAAAAGGAAAACAACAAAAGCACAATGGAATTGCTCTCAGAAAGCTGTCATTCATTCTCCTTGAACAAGCAATGCCAATATACTTTAAAATCAATGGTCTGGGATTATTTTTTCCTTTTAAAATCATTGAGAAGAGTTGACTGTGAGTTTGTAAGCTGGCGGAACTATTCCCATGTTCATCACATTCTTGTCTGGTACCAATAGGCCCTGGAGAAGCAGTAAGTAAATCTAGGAATGTTTGATGTCAGTGCTCTTGAAATGAATCAGAACTTTGATCTAAACTCTGAGCCTTTAACAGGGATTAATATTAAAATGAGGGAAAATTGTATGATTTCTCTAGCTATCATACAATATGGCCAGTATTTAAATATATTTATTGATGACATTACAAGCAGTTAATATATCAGTGAGGTCGAATGATATCTATGGACTTTCCTAAGACTTGTCCTTACCCTGTGATACAGAATGCTTCCTGATGCTGAGGACTGGCTTCTGACTTCTCTTACTTCCGGTTCCTGACACTGCTTGACTGGTTGGGAGCTTTCAGCAGAGTTGAGGTGTTCTCTAGACCAAATCATCAAGCAATATTTCCTAGTACAGTCTGGCTGCTTTTTGTTTTGTTCACTAAGGAGATGTGAATGTAATCCATTCTGTAATGATGTTTTTGAAGTCCTTCTTCTAGGGCTCGTTTGGTCTGTCCAAGATAAACAACCATTAGCTAGTCTTGTTTTGATTTAGTAGTTCCCATGACTTCACCAAGTTGGCAGAGATAAAGCTTTTGTTTTGCAGTCTAAGGATGATATCCCCTTCCTCTTCCTCACACTTTTTTTCATCAGCCATGAAAAGCTTTGACTTACTAACCCCTGAAGAATTAGCCCTGAAGAACATAGCCAGCCTGCCCCTTCAGTCAGTAACAGGAGAAAGCTGGGACATTTCCAAACCCCCTACACTGGAGGAGACCTCCAGTGGGACCAATTGCAGCATGCGAGGAGTTCCATTTTAGACTCTAAAAAATAGATTTCTGAATGTAAAAATAATTTAGCTCTCTAAATCATTAGATTTCTTAATTAGGAGTTGCAAAGTTTTCCAACATTTCTTTTCAAATATGCCTTGATCGTTTTGCTTGGAAACCAGTTATAAGAATCAGTGTTTCCTTTTTTTAAATTGTATCATTTAATTTTTCTTCTCATAACTGAGCCTGGTAACAAATAGGTTAATTAACCTAATGTACTAGTTTGAAAACAAACTAGTGAGAGAGTCCAAGTCAGAAATACAATTTAATAGGAAAAATAAAATAAATGCAGTAGCGCAAAAAAACAACCCACCTACAAGGTCAGAGCACAAACCTGACCCCCTGATAACTGGGGGGTTGGTAACAGTCCAATTAGATGGTGACTGCAGTCCTCCTGGAGTGATGGTTCTGTTGAAGGGTCTGGTCTTCCTCTGAAGGTCCAGCAGTGTTGTAGGAGGGTCTGGTCTTCCTTGGAAAATCCAGTGGTGTAGATCTTGTCCTCTGGGATCCCAGCAGGTAAGTCTGCCTCTGCTGTTCCAAGCCCCAGATTTTATCCTGGTGGGAATGCTTGGTTCCTTCCCCCCTGGGCGGAGCATCTCCCAATGGGCTGGTGAGTCATGGGGCAAGGCACTGATGGGGCCATTAACAGGAGATAGCCCAGGTTCGGGTTACCTCTGAGTCATAGGGCAAGGCATTGTTGGGCCCATTAACAGGAGATAGTCCAGAGGGAGGAGGCAAGGAACATTGCTACACCTGGTCTCAACAGCTCATGGTAATAGAATACATTGTAACCCAGGACACCTAATTAATTCTAATGAGCTTTCTTAGATAGAGATACCTGTCCACAAAGAAAGGGATTGGTGCCACCACATTATCTCATGTGGCTCCCAGAGGAATTTATCAGATGATGAAGTCTGAGTTGCTACTGACCTGTGAGACAAACACAAAAGTAGTAAAAATAGTCACACAAAAATTGTAGCACTTAACCAGTCATCCTCTGCCTTCTTTTCTACTCTTTATGGCATATGCGTTTAAGTGAGGTTTTTCACCATCTTACTTTTCCTGCAGCTGCATGTCAGCTTTGTGTTTTTGCTACTCAAGAAAGCAGCAAATGTTTCTTTCTCACAAGTGAGCATATCAACCTACTTACTTGAAATTTTTTCTACAACAGCAGAAGGCTGTGGAATTTACGCACAGGACTTTGCAACAGCCCTGTTTTCTTAAGTTATTTTTACTACTAGCTGTACTTATTATTACTTGGGGTTTTAACAGTGTATATAAAATAATTTACTTTTTGTCAAGTCACTGTCACTTCTAAAGCACGCAATATAGTAAAATGTAAGTGCTGTATTTCTTGCGGGTTTACAGAGTTTCAGCCTTTCTACCTTTGGTACAAGTCAACAAGGACTTCTTGCCTGGGATGTGGTTTTAAAAGAGTGGATTATTCTTTTGAAAAGCTTTGATCACTGCAGTCATATTGTTGAACCTTTTATCTTGCTAGTACATTGATTTTAGCCAAAGATTGCCTTTCATGAAACTCTGAACTTTAAAAGCACCTTAGTTTCAAGGAAAAATATTCCATGAAACATCTGAAGGCTCAGGTTTGATCTTTTTATGTGCATATTACTTGTGACTTATTTTCTGTGGGATGGTCGTATAATGCTTGTGCTATTAAAATGTGAATTATTCACTACCAGTATGGAAAAAATGGTGAGAATTTAAAAGTGTATATAAATAATCACATAATTCTGACTTTCAGTAGTGAAAGCTTCTTTTGTTAATTAGCTAATTGGGAAAACCATCTATATCTTGATGTTATTATAGATATTGAAACACATAATTCAAGGGGTGAATGTGTGTCATATGTAATCTTAAATTGTTTTTCTTAATGTCTATTATTCTTTGGTATTCTCTAGAAGTTTCTCCACTGGACTACATAAAACACCTTATATAATTTTTAAAATGTGTTGAAAGAGATGCAAGGAAATATATGTTTGCCTGGAAAGCAGGACAAAGAAAACTTAGGAGTGTGTATTACGAGCATTACTGTACTGCATAATTTTGAGTATAAGTGGGATATTAACTAAACAGACACAAGATAAGAAAGCATATTTGGATTATGTGACTCTGCTCTACTCTTGTGTGTGTTTTGAGTTTGTAGCACTAAATTTCATGCCACTGGTACTGTCTAACTATTAGTCTTACTATGTAAATTCTAGCAGAGCATAAAATGGCAGGAGAAAGCCTTCACATTAATTTTTCTCTCCAGACAAAATAAATCTGAACTAGGTTGTTCTTAAAAGGCACTGCAAGATTGCAACTACAAGATGAGGTCTGGCAACCTCATCTGAACAGCCAGCAAGGAAAGAAAATATCTGTGTTTAAGTAGGCAGTGCTCTAAGTCAAGGTCAGTCTGTTCTCCCAGAGCTCTCCTTTGTAGACATTTATACTCCCTCTAAAAGCTGTATCTCAGAAGTCTTCATTTTAAGAAATATTCCCAAATGGTAGCTGAATGTGAGAAGTATATAGAGCTTTCTGGAGCACTGGAGCTTTACAGCCTATAACAAAGCATGTACCAATGAATGTCTTGATTTAATATTTATGTATAAATTCATATTATTGAGATTTTCTTTTCTAAGGGTGTCTTAAATCTTTTATATTTACTCATGTCTAGAATTAAAGGAAAAGGATACAATATTGCTTTACCTTTCTATTGTCTAAGGTTTTCTTAGTAATGCTGGACGTAAACCATTTGAACAGAGGGAAAAATAAAACTTTATGCCACATCTAAGTCTTGCTGTTAAGCTGTGTCAGTTTCTTCATTAGAATTAATATGTAGGAATTAAGATAAATTTTCCCTATCTTAATTGGATAAGAATCTATAAAAAATGCATGATTCTAAATACAGTTGAGACATCAATTTCTTCCATTATCTTTCAGCAGTCTGTGGGACTAAAATTTGGGTAGCAATTGAAAGGAGGTGGATCATCTATCTAGTAATTGTCAAAAAAAAATTAAATGCAGCCAAATATTTTTTTAAAAAATTTGCATCTGATATTGTCCTTTTTTGGTGTAAGAGTAAAAATCAGTTTTAATTCATTTATGAAGCCAGTAGTAGCCTTATTTGAGTGTTCCCACTCAAATAGCTCTTTAAAAAGTGGCTCTCACAATTACAAGGTACTCCTCACAGACAGATATATTGGTTGTATTCTATGTTAATTTTGCTATCATTTTGTCTTCTAGTCTCACACTCTGTGCAGTTAAAGTTTCAAAAGCCAGTGTACTGCTAAGCAGTACATGCTTCTCTAACTCCTTTATCTTTGAGTACATTTGTTTGCCTTCTACATTTAATGTCAGGCTCAATAACCCTGTTTTTAGCAGGAGGTATTCCAGTGTTCTCTATTGTTTTTCTGGGACTTTTTGGTTTGTCTATGTTCTTCACTCATTTTACATTCATATCTACAGGTTTGTTTTCTGTTCATTGTATTTGTAAGAAGTTCATTCATTTCGGCAAATATGAGGTGTAGATTAGTTTGTCAGATTATTTTTTTAGGCATTAGCTGTTTAACAAAATAAAGCCTTTTAACTCTCTCTGTGAAAGCCCACGAACATATGAAATCTCTGGCAAACTCATGTTAAATAATTTTCACGTCATAGGATTTTGCCTGTTAACTGTGCCAGCATTTAATTTCTTTTTAGTTACAGAATCAGGGAATATTCTGAGTTGGTATCAGCAAGCCGAGCTGTAAAGGGAATGGGCCATATGGGGATAAAACCCTCCACCTTGGTGTTATGAGCACCACTGGCTAACCAACTGAGCTAAATATTGTTTAGTCCTATAGACAACCACGTTTAGCTGAGGCGCACTAAATCTAGGAATCAAGCACACATTTCAAGCCAGTCTTGTAAGCACACATTTAGATAAGCAATAGAGATATGAAAGATTTTCTATAGAAATTAATCTCGTTTCCATAGAACCATTTCTTCAGATGGGTGGGATAGCATTCCTGGAGATGCTATCATAGGTGCATATCTTGTGATAGGAGCAACAGTTATTCTGTATTTAGGTTGTGTGTCCTAAACCACATTCAGTTAGCAGAGCCAAATTCCTAATTTCCAGAACTATAAGAAAGGTGACTCCTATAGAACTTTATTTCTCTCTGCTTAGCCTAAGAAAATAGTGTATTCAGTAACTATCAGCCTAGAGTGTCACACAATTAATCTTTCCCTACAATAATTCATAGTCAGAATGAATCATTCATAGTCATACTATGAAGTCTAAAGAATGTTTTAGAAGTGTAAAAAAAATGTTGAAAGTTAAAAATGAAATCTTTATTGCAGATACTATTGAACTGTACTCAGACTCAAAATGCTGAAGCCAGGCTTGGAGAAAGATGTGAATCAGCCAGGTGTAATGAAATGGAGGCAATATTTTGCTGCTTTTTTGGTGCCTATATTTGTTAGTAGTGAAACATAATGATTCATTCTAGTCAGTTTCTCACTCTAATTCTCTTAGTAGTAATCCCAAATATGTTAGATTTTGTTGTTTGGCAACTCTCGAGTACTCAGTATTTCCATTGTTACTGGACACAAATTTACGGGGCAGGAAGAAGCTAAAAAGGTTATAGAACATTTTTATTATTGCTCAGCACAGTGCACGTGACTAAGAAAAATCATGAGTGCTGTGCATTCTCACTACCCTCTGCCTCAGCCTGATTCATACAGCCTGTGGCCTTTTCACCTTCATAAAGTATTTGTCAGTCTTTTTATTGTGTACTCAAGATTTCTAGGCCAATTATTTCCAGGAAAGAATATTTTAAGTCAGAACCCAGGAAGCACTGTCAGAACATAAGCTTCCCATACCCTAAACTCACCCATTAGATTCTCCTGCTGCTAGAAGTCTGAAGCAGTTGGAGACCGGACACCTATGGACAACTGAGTGAGACTAATAGCCCCAGCTGCTAAGAAGCCAGCTCCTGAAGCAATGCTGAACAGATCTGGTGATCATGGTGAATAGGGCAAGCTCCTTATACATCTGATCTGGGAATGTACCTGGCCTCCATGGTGTTTCCCAAACTGTTGGGTGGGGTGGAGGGGACCAGAGCCATGGTGTAGGGAAGCTCATCCCCACAGCTGTCCTGTCTCCACTCATATACTTAAAACTAGTGTGCAACCATGTCCTTTCTTATTTCTACCTTAATAACAGGGAGGGTTCTTCAAAGGACTCCTTTTCAAGGAGATATGTGGAATTTTAGGCATGAATTCTTAAAAAGGTTTTTCTAATTTTATTGACAGCACACTCCTGGAACATCTTTGAAAATACAGCTGTATTCTCTTCATGCATAACTAGAAAATCAATTTTTGAAACAAGGATTTTTTTTGGGGAAAATGAGGGCTCAAAGAGTTTTCTCCTTAATTTTCTAAAATTGTTAAGGATTTTATTTTTAAAAAATAATTCTACAACAGCACACCATAATGTTTATATTTAGGCTTTCTGAAGGTTTTAAAACTCTTTGAGGTGAAGGTTATCTTGTAATTGAATGTGTGTGCACAGTATATACTGAAAGAAGTTCTAACTCTGCCTACAAAGGAATTGCATTTTTAAGCATTTCTTGCATGAGTGAGCTAGGACTGCTATGTTATTCAGAGTCACGCTACTTTATTTAAACTCAGATACCAAATCAATGAAATCTCCATCACAATTCTAAGCAAATCTTGAACCCAGACAAGTAACAAGACTAAAGTCCAGTAAGAAAATACCCTAAGTGGAAAAGTTCTACTGCTGTTGAAATGTTAACAGAAGGAAGAATTACAGATCATGAATTTGTTTGTCTTGACAAGCAACCGCTGCCGGTAAAAACAAGACAGAAAAGTGGTGCTTTGAGTGACTGAAGCTGACCTCTGTCAGTTGCTTTGTCAGAGAAAAAATGGCAAGATGTCACTGTGATCGTGAATAGACTCATAAATACTCAAATCTCCATCTTGTATTTTGGAATACTCAGATTTCAAACACATATGAGTTAGTTTGGTAAAACTGAGTTGTGCTGATTTGTTGGCAAAGAAGTTGATTACTATATTATGCAAAACCACTAGAGCAAATGTATGTGAATGTTTCTGGAATACCTCAAAAGGTTAAACGTTGTACTGTGATGACAGCACTTGGGGAGGCAAGCCTGAATTTGTGCACACTATATAGTCTCAACTCTGTCCACAAATTTATGCCACTGTAGGGTGCAAGGCATCAGGTCTGCATACAGCTACATTGTTGTCTGACTGTGGGAACACTTCCCCCATCATCTGGTACTTCAGCAGAGTTCATCAAAGCTCTTATTTCTATGTATGAGGAAAGGAGGAAAAGCAAAGCTGAAAGCAATGGGAAGCCTGTCACTGAGTTTGTCTGCATCACACCATCCATGTGAACTCAGCGTGCCAAGAGTCCCAGGGAAGTGGGAGAGGAGGCAGAGTGTTTTTACCTCTCCACAGAGGGTGCTACTGCCTGCAGGAGAGATTGAACTACTGAGGAGGGGATTAACCCTCACAGTGTGAGGGTATTTGGATCAGAATGGCAGCAGGTTAGGCTATTGGATCAGGCACGTGGGGGTGAATGAGTCTGTTTGCCAGAGTACAAAAGAAAAAATTGTTTGGAAGGTTGCAAGAATTTTGCAGCGTTAAAAGCCTAAAACTGTAACTATTATTCACCAGCAGAGAAACTCTGTTCAGAGTAAAGGTTGTCTCATTTTGAGAGAATTTCATAACACACCAGTGAGGTGATTAATGTGTAGTTTTTTGGCAGGATATGAAGGGCATCGAGTTTTAACAATTTGCCACGAATATCTGATGTGCTAAAACAGTTATGAAATAAAAGTCAGTGTAGATTTTAACAGCACAGTATGACTTACAGACAAAAAATTTTTAACATATCACTGCAGTACAAGTGGGTCTTAATGGTATTTTTATTGTGAAAACTGCCTACTGACATGCATATGCAGGCATATATGTTTACATAAAAACAGACTAAGCAACTACCTCCTTACACTATGGGAAAAAGAAGAAAGGTATAAGAATATGCTGATAATAAAGAAGAGAGGTTTAAGAAGGGCATTTATTAGGAGCTTTATTGAATTTTTAACCATATAGCATAAGACTTTCCAAATAAATTTTAGTTTTCTATCAAGCCTGCTAGAAAATTAGTATGGTGTCTGAAATAAATAGAAGTATAATCTGCTTCCCCAGTCAATTTTGCAGTGCTAAAAGTACAAACAAAACCCAAACTAACAGAAGATCCCCAAGTTTGTTGTTTCTTTTGCTACAAATACCAAATAGAATAGCAAAAAAATTGCTTAATGAAAGTGTTGAAATACATCATGACATTTCTGAGAATCAGATCCAAAAAGTGTGTATATTTGCTAGCTGTAAGGGAACCATATACATACTAAATACTTACTAGATACACATACCTACGTACACTGCTGTAACTAGTAAGTGCTATGGTACATTCTTTCTTTTCTGGAAGTGGGTTGGAACCTTACATTTGGAACTAATGTAGAACCCCCCCACAAAAAAAGGAGTCTTGTTAAACAGAGGTCACCTTCGAAAAATAAGGATTAAGTCTTACAGAGATACTTTGCTTTATCTTCTTCAGTTTCTGTGTTAACTCAGGAAGACTACTCTGGAGATTATAAGAAATGAAGAAGCATGATCAGGTTATGAATATTCTGGTTTTTGCCTTGATGAATGCAGTGCTGATTGCTTCCTAAAGATGCAGCAATTCATGTGTTACCACTCTCCAATGTACAAAGGCACATGAAAAGGAGCCAAGAAAAGTCTGGAAAAACCTGGAACTCCTTGATAAGGGCCATCTTTGCATTGAAATTACATTTCATAAAAAGCAGTTCATATCTGTCTGCCTAGCTGTTATAAGCAGTTAACAAAGGTTTTTATAATTTTAATTTGCTCAAATTAATAATATTTATTCTATTACATAATCCTATATGGTAAAGAACAGCATAGAATAGTGTATATCTGAGGTGTTAACCATCTGTTCACACAAAAATATCGCCTGTGTATTTTTGTATGAGGGACAATGTCAGTGGAAGAGGTGTGTTCCCATGGAAGAGGCGTGTTCCTGGGAAGGGACTAGTAGGCAAAGGATATCTGAACTGAAGAATAGTAAATGGAAAAAAAATATGTGTGAGAAAGACTAAGAGCAAATGCACAAAGGGTGAAGAGGGAGCACAATTATCTCTGAGGATGAGAGGAATAGATGTATGGGTATACAGCTACTTAAAATCATGCATGTTCATAGAAAGAAACAAAATATTCACTTTCAGTCTATATTTTTTTCTGCAGAATTTTCTTCTGCTTATTGCATTTTTTCCAGTCATAATATCTAAGATAATGAAGAGGGTCAAAAAAACTACTATTGATATTCATTTAGAGGTAAGCGTTTTGTTTCCATGAAAAATGCAGTAGATGTATCAATAAACATGCTGAAGGTTGTAAGGATTATAAAGAAATTGTATAAGTAAATTGATTTTGAATGAAGTTTAAGACTCTAGAGATTGTCTTGGGGTGACTGTGCTGTTGTATCCCCTACCACTGCTCTATGCCCAGACATGATTCCTGAGCCTTTCTATGCCTTTAAAACTGGATGCAAGAGACAGAGAAAAAAAACTGAGCGAACTTTTCAAAACAGTTTGTGCTTCAAGAACACAGAGATTAGCTACTTCTGCGGCGGGCAGAGGAAGCACTTTTTTTTTCTTCTGGCTTTTTGGTCAGTTTCTTCGTCTCTGTTTCTTCGGAGAGGGACGGAGAGTTGAGTTTTTTTCCTCTTGGAACTTCGGTTTTTTTTTCTTCTTCTCTTCTGGACTTGTTCGGAACACCAGAACATCAGAACCCCGCCAGGGGACCTTCCACCGGCCTGGAGGGGGGCCCCCCACGCCAACCCAGCTCCGAGAAGGAGGAGAGAGACCACACCCACAGAAGGACTCTAAAATCTTTCAGGTTTTCTCTCCAGAGCGAGAGATTTTATTATTTAGCATTATTAGTATTGTTTTCCTGTGTGTTTGTTAAATAAATAGTTTTATTTTCTCCTTCACTTTGCTCTGAGGAAAATTTGTTTTTTTTCCCGAACCCAATTGGGGGGAGGGGTGGTTTGTAACCTGCCTTCCTTTGAGGAGACGTCCCTTTTGGACGTTTCCCTGAATTTGGCCTAAACCATTACAAGATCAAAAATTGTATCTTCAAAAATCTTCGTTGTACCTTCAGAAACAATCAAAATAAGCATACTGGAACTTCTAATGTTTGCCCTGTAAGGCTGATTGTCAGAAGAAATGAGTTGAGTTTTTCCAGCTTCCGTTGACTTTATCTGGCACTCATTACAGAACTGAATTTGATAGAAGAATAGAGATGGAAAGAGAGAAAGGACAGACAGAAAAATCATAAAAATCCTAGAACAGATCCCAAAACTGAGTACTCATGCTTTTTTTAAACTAAATATTATTATTTTACTTGATATACCCACTCAAGTTCTTCTGTTCCTTCACATATCCATTGATAGTCTATGATTCTAGCAGGAGGGAGAAGTAATGTATCAGATGAAAAGAGGGGAAGAAGTTTTTGTCAGATACAGCTGGTTTCACGAAATAGAATCTGTGTGTCTGAACAGAAGAGTAATTTTATGAGTGACATCTACCTGGGGCTGTCTTGTCTGACATGACAGAAACTGTAGAAGGAGATGTGTGAAAAGACAGGACCGAAACATCAGGACATGTAAATGTCATAGTGGTTATGCATCACACATTCCATCATGGGAAATTAAAAGGTTAATGACAATCCTTGTTTTCCAAAACAATACACTTTCCAGTTTTTAAATGTTTTGTCAGCAAAGGGAAAACAATGTCATGGGGAACATGGGAGAAAACATAAACCTCTCTAACATCTGCTCTGGTTTTTACTCACAAAATAAGCCCAGGAAGATGAAACGGATTTGAGAATATTTGCTGGGTGTGCTCTACTATGGCTCAACCTCAAGGGCACAATAAACTTAGAACAAGTGCTTAGAAACAGATCAAAGATCCAACGAATTATTTTGCATTTTTAACCTCTGACCAAAACACCATATCCTGAATACTGTTGCTGTTAATTGGAGAGCTTAAAAGATAAGTAGCATACAGGGACAACCATTGCCATAAGAAAGTAAAACTGTGTGATTAATTATGGCATATTCCCTTGTCTATTCAATATGTTTATGTAAAACTTTTTTTTTATTCTTTCAGCAATAATATCAGAACTTTTCCCCTATTGAGTAATATTTAAACTCATGCGTATGCAAATTTATAAGGTGAGAATGTGCATAACTATCTATTGAGCTTATTGTTACCTACGTAAAAAAATTAAACGCAAATCTCAGTGACAGTTGTTCACTTATATTTTTCACAGTTTAGTGGCAAAAGTTAAATTTATTTTGCAATTTAGGTCCATTTCGAAGAGATCAATACTTAAGCAACTCCATTTTCAATTTACACATTGATATAACCCAATGATATTTCTTTAAAGTTCATTGAAAAGTCAATGTGTTCTTTTCAGTCTGTCTTGAATAATAAGATGGCTCCGGATCAAGTTGGCTGTCTGTTAAATGTTGATGATCAAATTCTTTTATAAATTGATACAAAATACTTTGAATTACGTGTATTCAGTTTGATGATATTTTTTGTTATTTTCCCATGTTTTGGTGACTAGTTACCAAAATCTGTGAAATTCTTTCTAATAGTATAACAAACTTAACAAAACAGGAAAAAAACTGTTACTGAATTTTAATTCCGTGAACTGAAATTGAAATTCATATCAGTTCAGCATATTTCAACAACCAAGTAGCACTGAATAGTGGATAAATGATTTTATTTGCATGTTTGTTTCCTTAAACAATAACAGTAATGCTACTTTATACATATGAAAATCCTAGAATATGAATTTGGTTGAAGTTAAATGCTTTTGTAATTTAAATTAATAACCTTAAATCCTGCATTTTGTATATTGACAAGTCTATGTCTCTGACCAGATTGCTCTTCTTTCAATTGGTTCAACCATATACTCAGTGAAGTGGAACTAAGAGCTTGAAATTCACTCCAAATTACAGGATGCGTTTATAAGCATTTACCTGGTAGTAAGAAAGTGTCATGATCTCTAAAAATCTACATTTTACCCTATTATTGGATTTAAAGAGAAATATATAAAAGTAGAAGATGATTCCTTTTAAACCTAATTGTGGTCTTTGTTGTTTTCATTAAAAGGAAAGCCTTTTGATTGTCACACCTGGGTATATGATCCACAGCTTTAGATTCAGAAGAAATTCTGGTCATAAATACTTTTAGCATCGAAATATGACTTCTATGTCTATATTTTTTTTTTTCCCAACCTTTTGATCTTACTTTTTTACTATATATGGTGATATGGATATATGATGGACATATATACCTGTTAGTTTGGTATTTCATGGCAAGTATAACAATTTTAGAATTTGCAGTCACATTGTGTAACAAAAAAAAGACTAATACCCAGCGACTGACCTTTATTAATTACCTGTAATTTGTCAGCTGGTACCTTAGGATTTGGTTTGTTGGTTTGGGGTTTTTTTTTAAATGAAAAAGTCCTGGTTAATGTAATCAGTAGCAATTAAAAGAATTACATATGGCATTTTCCTTTTTTTAGCATAAGGTCAAGAAAAAAAAGGTGATGACATTTCATTAAAATGTAAATATGTCAACTGAAATTTAGAAAACTGAGTATTAATGATTTCATTAACAGGATGAAACCTTCCTAAAAGCCAAGAGAAGATTCAATAATACCAGTCTGAGCACAGGTAATAACTGATTTCAATGGAGAAATACTGTCTTCAGTGAAAAAGTCTTTTCATAAAATCATGAGCTTGAATATATAATGGTTTATCTTTAGTGAATATATTCATGGGATAATAAAAGGCTGAATAAAATTGAAAGAAAGCTATCAGCTGTATCACAGTTTCAGGTTAGGCAATTTAGATTTACTTCAACAGTTTTTCTAAATAAAGCTTTGATATGTTTCATGAAAGAAAAGTGCAATTTGCTATTAAATTGGTCTATTTACATAAGTTTTGAGAGGAATAACCATTCTCAGTAAAAAAGCAAGCACTTGTACTCTATATAGCTTGGAACATTAATGATTATGTGCCAAATACATCTTGCAAATACATTTCTCTTCTGTAGTTCCAGCAGAGTTGCTGTTGTTGAACTCAGAGATGAATTTAGTTCTGTGTGCTTCAAGGCTAATGACTAAAACTACAAGAGATGCTAGTCCTCAAACACTGGTAATAAGCATATCAATTTAATATGCAGGTCCTCAAAACATTTGTTTATTTGTCTTTTAATTCTGGAGTCACCCATAGCAGACAGGCAAAGATTTTAAATTTTTTGTTGGTAAAGTTAACGTGTGTGTTTCAAGTCATCTCTATGACTGCTTAAACATTCACAGTGCTTAATGGTCAGGTTGTACAACAGCAGTTATCAACAGCTGTTGTTCAAAAGTGTAAACGTTTTTATTCCAGTCTTGGACACGTGCAATGGCTTTTAACAAAGTCTGGATCATTTTCTTAATTTCATCACTTGAACCCATTGACAAAGTGGTATCAGGACAGCTAGGAAGTAGGTTGTGCACAGACTGAATCAGTTCTATCCACTGCAGCTTTTCAGGTATCTGAACTAAAGCATAAATCTGTAGTTAAACCTTTTCATAAAGCTTATTTGCAGCCAGAAAGCTGCATGTCTAAAGCAACATTAGTTGACAGAAGCAAACAGGACATTTCTTTAGCATTTAAGTACAACTTGTAACTCATTTAGGTTTCAAAATCATGAAAGTTGTCTCTATAATGTCATTAACACATCAGTTGTCTACTAGAATCTCTGGGTAGTTTGGTACAACTGGCAACTTTACTAGTGTTGACACTGACTTTTGCTACTTTGTGCTATGCCACTATTTTCTTTAGCCTGTTATGATCCACAGTTGAGTCCCTCTCATTTCCAGGTTTGATTTATTAGAATAGCAGACTTCACATAACATCTTAGGAAAAATATAGTTGTGTTGATCCTGCATTGGACAGGAAGATGGATTACGAATGTCCTATTGAAGTTTGTTTCATGTATATTCTATAGGCATCCTACAGCACTCTCCTGAGAAACTAGCTTTCCATGGCTTGGACAGATGCACTTGTAGCTGGGTTAAAAATTGACTGGATGGCCAGGCCCAGAAAGTAGTGGTGAATGGAGATACATGCAGATGGGAACCAGTCGCTAGTCGTGTTCCCCAGAGCACAATGTTGCGGCCAGTCCTGTTAAAGATCTTCACTATCTATCTGGACAAGAGGATTGAGGGCACCCTCAGTCAGTTTTGGATGACAGCAGCTTGGGTGGGAGTGTTGATCTGCTGCAGGGTAGCAAGGCTGTGCAGAGGGACCTGGACAGGCTTGATTGATGACAGGACAATTGCGTGAGGTTCATAATGACAAAGTACTGAGTCCTGCACTTGGATCACAACGACCCCAGGCAGTGCTACAGGCTTGGGGAAGAGCAGCTGGAAAGGTGCCGGGCGGAAAAGGACCTGGGGGTGCTGGTAGACAGCCAGCTGAACATGAGCCAGCGTGTGTCCAGGCGGCCAAGAAGGCCAATGGCACCTGGCTTGTGTCAGCAATTGTGTGGCCAGCAGGACCAGGGCAGTGACTGTCCCCCTGTACTGGGCACAGGTGGGGCCACACCTTGAATCCTGTGTCCAGTTCTGGGCCCCTCACTACAAGAAAGACATTGAGGTGCTGAAGTGTGTCCAGAGAAGGGCAGCAGAGATGGTGAAGGGTCTGGAGAACAAGTCCTTTGAGGAGCAGCTGAGGGAGCTGGGGTTGTTTAGTCTGAGAAAGGAAAGATTGGGGGAACCTTATCATTCTCTGCTATCTGAAAGGAGGTTTTGGACAGGTGAGGGTTGGTCTTTTCTCCCACTTAACAGGTAACAGAATGAGAGGATTGTGCCATGGGAGGTTTACATTGGAGACAGGGTTTCGTGGTGAAGATGGCAGAGCTAGGCTAGGGGTTGGAGTCGATGATTTTAGACGTCTTTTGCAATGATTCTGTGGTTCTCTATCTGTATTCTATGTACTTAGAACTGCCATGCGGGATCAGACCTCAGGAAAGATGAAGGTGAAGTAGTTGTATTTCATGTAGTACCCTGCAAGTTGCACCAACACAAGAGGATATGGGAGTTCAAATTATTGATTGCTTGAAAAACCTGAGTATTTCCTCTTACAGTATAGAATAATATGTTAAACATTATCTATAATGCATTCTGGACATTTAATTTACCTTTTTCAATAAAGACTAGAGAGCTGTTTAAAATGGGACAGTCTTATTATGCCATTTGCTTTTTTGGAATCGATTAATTAAATAAAATGGAAAGAAACAGAATTCTAGGGAATTCTTCTCACTTGCAGGACCACTGGATTAGCAAGGTCCCAAGTAAACCTACGAATGAAGAGTTTTCATTGGAAATACAGAGATATATTTGGCCTATGTTGGTTTGAAGTTAGGCAGCCACTGAGTGGCAATTCAAAGGACATTGAGCAATGAGGCATGAGAGAAGACTGACAGGGGGTTTTCTAAAGTATCCCTTCAGTTATTTCAGCAATACTAATATCTTGAAAGCTGCTCTATTTAGATGAATCAAAAATCTTACTGTATAGGAAAAAACACATTTTGTTCATTAGATCTCTATTTCTCTTTCATAATTTTGAAGGATGATCATTGCTAGAGCAATAGCAAAAGAGTTATTTATCTACAGTGCCAGTGAAGAAGTCTATTCCTAGTCAGTCCTGTGAAAGTAAAATTAAGCCAGACCAGTGTTCAAACACAGAATATTTTATATGGCTCTTGAGTGTTATATTCAAACACAGAGACTCAGAAAACACTTTAAAAAAATCTTTCAGTGGTAAAATGTTCCTAAACAAATTATTCTGTCAGATTAACTGCTGCACACCTACATTAATCTAAAATAAGAATATGTTTTCAGGTATTGTATGGCTGTAACTCCTTATGAAGTTACCACATAGCAGGATTTTTGGCTCATGGCTGTTGCTAGATTCTAGTAGTATCTGCTGATAAATGTTGGTTCTTCTAGTGATGATGTCTTAATAGTAGCCACTGAAGTTATGTAAACTTCTTAGTCTTCCTTAATCAGCACTGAATAGAAAGAGAATTTTTAGATTAACAGTAAAGCTTTATTGCATTTATGTTAGGTCACCAAAAATTGCCATAGTCATGGAGTTTCTAAAGACTGCTCATTTCTAACACAACTGTATTTTAGAAGAGTGTTATTCCAATTGTTCATCTCTTAATATGAAGAGATTATTATTTAATACATTTCAGTCAAATTGTGGAAAGACCAAAACTCACTGACACTTCTGAGACTTCTATTCACCAATGTCTTTATTATAACAGTTTCTCAATTGTAATTGCTCTGAAATTCATTTTCTAATCCTACAGTTTCAACTGTTGGCTAAAGATTGAATTAGGAACAAGAGCCTAGATACTGAGAGGATTCTCTGAGGGCTTGGACTTAGGTATTGCTGTTGTGTTAGCAACTATGCAGTAGTTGTGCCTTTGACCTTAGTTTAATTGCAAAAGATGATCTGTAATAAGAACTTTGTATGAAATGTAAATAAGTGTCAACTGGTGTATTAACAAGCTAATTTATTAATTAGAATAACAATAGCACAGACAAATGTAGTATTCATTAATAAAAACCAAGCATATGTTGAGGCTGGGAAAGTACTATAGCTGTGTGGCTCCTCCAGTAACTATATTGGCATGCAAAATTACAACTCTGGCAGAGAAAATGCAAATGAATAGGGGGAAAACCAAAATGGAGCACCATTACTGTGCTGTCAGTATCAAAGTGTCTCAGTGATCAGACTGGTGACCAATTTAATTCAATTTTTTTTTTAAACTGGCACTGAAGTGTGAAGTTCTGCTGAAAACTCCAGTGAGCAAAACCAGAGGACACAGTAGATAAAGGAGTAAAAATAGCCATATAGTCACAAGTGGATTATCTTGAGGACGATGATTTGCTCTTTAAGCTAGTAAGTAGAAAGGAGCTGTAACTTACTAGTATAAAGTGCAAATCATGCACTCAGGGAGCAGACAAATGATTCCTAATCTTCAGGGGAAATTACCTGGTTTAACTTAAACTGTAGTTAGTTCTTCATTAGCATCTCAGTTAGACTGAGATGGGTTATGTCGAAACAGTTTTTAGAATACATTAGGGAGAAGTAACGGAAGGACAGTAACTAGTAGCTGGGGACAGAGGAGCAAGAACCTCTTTACTGGCACAAGCAGTCCCAGAAGAGAATGCATGTCCTCAGGCTTGGGACTATAGTGGTCTGAATTCTTGCTGTTAGCTTAGTCAGTGTGATATTCCAGTTTAAATATCCCATCTGTGAGAATTGCAACACTGATGCCCAAACTATGCTTACTATAAAGGGAAATCTTTTATATTTTAAGGGCATATCAACATAAAAAGATTTGGTCAGTTCATTTAATTCATAAATTCAGTTCAGAATTGCTTCACCCCCATCCCTGCTCTGATGAAAAATGCAAAATAAAACTTGCACCATTTTATAAGAAAACCTCCTTGAGGATTTTCTTTATATAAAAATTGCACTGCTCCTTTCTACTGAGTTGAAGTTATATGTGAAAATGGTTTTAACATTTGAATGAATAAGCCAATTTTCTGTCAGTTATAATATTGTGTGGTGAGGTTGGGGGAAGATGGCTGGGGATAAAATTAGAGAAAACTGGGAAGTAATATTCACATCTTAACAGAAGTTATAATGGTACGGAAATTATGGGGTTGCTGCTCCCTGGATGGAATGCAGCTGGCACGCTCAAAACTTATTCTGCAATGATTCCCTATACACACAATCTGTAACCATAAGCACCTGCTAAGGGGGATGGAATGGAGGGTGAAACAGAGTGGGGACACCTCAGCCAGGCTCTGTTGAAATCTTTGCAGGGAGGGGAACTCGGTGGTACTTTGCAGAGAATCCACATAACACCTGTCAGTCAGGGGAGAGAGGAGGAGGTGCCTTGTTGCTGAGCCAGCGACTGGGCCAAAATTGCTCTCCTCAAATGAACTTGTTTTTTTATAATGTAATTGTAATATGAATGGACACTTGCATCTCAAAGGTACCCACCTCTCTGGGCATGTGCTCTTTATTTTATTGACTATACACCCATCGGTAACAAAGGTATGTATGACTAGAGTCACTCAAGTCCACCTAATATAAAGAAATAGTATAAAAGTAAGTTGAGAATGGGGAAAAGTTAGATAAGACTCCGTCACAGCTGCTGGGATCAGTTGACACACTGCACCTGTCTTCTCCCCTGTGGAGACACCTCTTGGGTAAGAATCATACTCTATGCACACTAAATACTTTAACTGGGGATTAGAACTTGTCTGTGTATTGCTTTGTATACATTTTTGCAGTCAGATACTATCATCATCAATCCTTGAACCTTAACCTGTTACAATTTTATATTAAAAAAGAGTGTAATTGTGTTGGTGTGAGTCCTTCACGGGTGCTGGCAGTCCCCAGCAGAAGGCAACATACACAAATAAAGTCGAAGATTCACTGAGGTGTCCTTAACTGGAAAGACCTGTTGAGGGATCTCCTTTATGCTGTTGGTGTGTCCCTGAATAAGTCAGTCAAAATGCTCTCTGATCCAGCAGGACTGCTCAGTGAAGGTTCCTCCTTGACGGGATGCTGACACTGGTCAGGCACAAGGGTCTCAGCTTTCCTGGGGTGCTGACAGACAAATCAGACCATAAGGCTTGAGGAAATCTCCCTTTTCACATGACAGAGGGCTTTGTAGATACTTGCTATACTGTTCAAGAACACACATAACTAGAGGATGATATTGCCCTATGCTTTTAAGAAATGTATGAATATAAGAGGTCTGGGTCCAATGTGATTAAGTTATTACTGATAAATAAGTCCAGACAAAAAAATCTGCTACTGAAACTAAAGAAGGAACAAACAGGATAATTCTGTAGAATGGGAATAGTCCATAATTCATAGAATAGTGAGTGCATTGGGTTTCAGTGTGTTTAGAGCTATGAAAACTACAAACCAATATCTATAAACTTCAAAGACTAAACATTAAACATCATTTGCTTATGTGCAATTTGTGCATACTTTGTTTTCTAGCAAACTAAATTGAAATCAAGACAGCTAATCTCAATTGCCTTAAATTCTGCTACTATATTCTGCTATCCAAAATTAATGAAAAAAATAACTAAATAAGGAGGCACTCTAAATTAACTAAGCAGCACAATTATACCAAGATCCTTAAAGTGAGATAATGCAAATCTATCCTGGAAATATTTGCAATGTGTGCAAAATATGTGTGAAAATGGAAGCATATGGCTATTTGTCACCGAATATTCTTTCTCACAATACTGTAAACAGTCATGAAAATATGTAGCAGCAAACATGATATGTTGTAACAGATTTTGTTTAAAAATGCCTAGAAATGAAGCAGGAACTAAGTTTTCAATAAGGCAGAACTAAGAAATCAAGGTACATGGATTAAATATCTGAGGAGGTAAATATTCACACCAATCGATACATTCATATAGTTCAATATATTTCTTGAAAAATTATATCAAGACCTGTTCCTAAACATTTACATGCATGACACTCTTGGGTTTTTCCAAACATACTGTTCACTCACAGCAGAAAAAAAACCTCTTCAAATTTTAAGAAGCATAAAAGTTATACAGAATGAATAGTAAGGTTAAGATCTTTTTTCTAGTCTGATCTGCATACTTTCTCACTGAAACGTAATATCAGATATTTGGGGTTTAATTGTTTCCACCAAAGCACACACTGAAATCACTCAGCTTTGCTTGATTAGTGTGGGTTTTTTTTTTTATTTGGGGTGGTGTTTTGTGTTCTATTTTGATTTTAGGCTATTTTTTTTCCTTCTATGGGGAAGCAATAATTTTTTTTTTTAAGATTATCCAAAAAAAAAATAGAGTAGAACTCATAAATGAAAATAGTAACTTCATTGAACATAGATGTGAGGGAGGAAAATTAACTAAATTTTTGTGTGTAAAAAAAGTATTGTTTCAGACTGAGCAAAACTGTGAGCAAAACTGTGAGAAAAGAGGCTAAATGCTTAGAGAGAGCACCCTAGCTAAACAAGGGGCTCGTGGTCAATGGCAAGTTGAATCAGCAGTGCCCTGGCAGCCAGGAGGGCCAAGCGTGTCCTGGGGGCCATCAGGCACAGCATCGCCAGCCGGGCAAGGGAGGGGATTGTCCTGCTCTGGTCTGTGCTGGTACAGCCTCACCTTGGATATCGTGTGCTGTTTTGGGCACCACAGTGTAAGAAGGATCTAAAGCAATTAGAGAGTATCCAAAAGAGGATCATGAAGATATGTGAAGGATCTAGAGGGGAAGCCGTATGAGGACTGGCTGACTTCATTTGGTTTGTTCAGCCTGGAGAAGGGAAGACTGAGTCTACAACTTCCTCAAAAAGGGAAGAGGAAGGGCAGGCACTGATCTCTTCTTTCTAGTGACCAGGGACAGGACCCAAGGGAACAGCATGAAGCATGTAAATGGTTAAACCTAAATAAGCATGTGGGAAAATTCCTAGTCACCTTTACATTGCCTTAGTCTGCCCCTCTAAAAGTGTCTTATTAAAAAAGAATTGCAGGTAAGGTTTTGTTGAATTCCAAGCTTCATCATCTGACTTTATCAAGACTTATATGAATATTACATGAAAGATAATATAGTTACTCAAAAAAGATGAGAAACATATAATTTATCTGCTTAAGCTGGTTAACATTCCCACAAATTGGCTGGACAGATATTGAATCACTAACCATGAACCAACACAGGTTTAGGTGAAATAGCATTATTACTTATTGTCCATGGAAGTAACTAAGACATGTAGATATCCAAAACCTAGCAGTCACAAGGAAGAATGAAAAGTGGTGAATAAAGCCCCCTTTTTTTGACTGTTAAACTGTTTCTGTCACACATAATGAGTGCTATATAAAAATCCATTTAACAACATCACTGATCCCTGTCTTACAGATCTTTCCATGACTGATGAATAATGTTTCACAACTACATGAAGATTCAGGGATGAAACCAAACTTGAAGCAATCTAATCACATAAATAGTTTCACAATCTATTCAGATTAATTTCATGGAGTGTTGCTTCTTATGCTATTTCTCTGTAAGCCTGTTTAAAACGCTAATATACTTAATACGTATTTGCAATACCTAAGAAGTAATCATGTCCATTCAAACTCAACACATACTAATTTCCTCAAGACTCTTGAACACTTTATAGTGCTAATTATGTATATTACTGTCGTTTACTTTGAAATGATATGTGGGCTCCCTTCTGAAACAGAAATCCCCAATTTTGCTTAGTAATGAAGAAAGTTCTATTTCAGTAAGCTTTCCTGATCTAATGGCTCTGATTTCATTTAGAAATAATAGGTTTACTTGTACAAAGAATGGTGACACATATGTTTAATGCAGATAACTGACTGCTTATCAAATTTGTTCTAATTAGACATTTTTGTATTATAGGATTAATGCAGACACTTTTGGGACACTGCACAAGAAGCATATGTAATTCACAAGTGAGATGATTTTTAAAAGCAATTTTGTATTTTTTTCATGCTATTTTCCCAATGTATATGGGGTTAAATATAGTACTAAAAATAGTCAATGTCACTAGAATAAAGCTGAGAAACCTTTGATTCTAATTAAGTTTGAACCTGATACATTACATATGTCTGTCTTACTTTGCACATCTATGAGTTTGTTCATCTTTTCATGAACGTGAATCCCAATTCAATCACCTTTTTGTTACAAAGCACTAATTTACATAATTGTGCACCGTAGTTTCCACTGTGAAGCATCTTTGAAAAAAATGAACTACTAGAAAAACAAGCCTCTTCTTCCTTTAGTCTGGGAACTAGACAAAATGGCTTTTTACTCAAGGTTTTTTTTCCTTGATGAAGACACAGCACACTTTATGTACAGCTGTGTCCTCATATGAAGGCATGGCTAAAGGTGAAAGTTCTAGTCCTGATCAGGTTAAAACATTTAAATCCTGAGGAGAATCTGCACTTAAACTGTTATAAGTATCTTTTAGTTTTGCTTTGAGTTTTTTATTTTTGTCAAAGAAAGTTAATTCCTTTTGGTAAGATAAACATGAGACGAGCAGTCTTGTGTTCTACGATGCCACAAGGCTGATGTATTTAAGATCTTTCTTTGCTCTACACTGAACTGTAAAAATACCTGAAGCTGATGTAAGGCCTTATAATCATCTATACCAAAACGACTGTAGAGAAGAAAAGGTGGAGGGAAGACTTGATCGTTCAAGAATGCAAAAAATTACAACAACATGGAAGGGTCACCTGTTTTTCATGTACATTTTGGATAAAGCTGGAAAACTTGATGAAGAATTAAGGATTTTTATTAGATAAAAAATAAATTAGATAAAAATAAATTAGATAAAAAAGCACTGCTTGCTTCTAAGGAGATGAAGAGAACAGGAGTTGAATGGAAGGAATCCAATTCTAAAAGTCACATCACAGTAAAACAGATTTAGGAAAGAAGGACTGTTGCAGTGTGCCATGGCCAGTGCCACAGCCAGCAAGACCAAGTGGACCAGCAGGTGCATTGGTTTGATACCCACAGAGCCCAAGAGCCCTAAGGTTAGGATGAGTACCCAGAGGGCTGTGCAGGGTATGAAGATCATAGCCCCATAATTGACCACCACCATCTCCTCCCCTTCTCCCCTATATTTGGTTTCCCCTCTAGAAAGCTCTCTGTTACTCAGTCTCTCATTGGCCCATGTTAATCCCCCCCACCTATCCCTGTCACCATTGGTTCTGTACCCTATTCCCCGCCTCTGTAACGCCCCATTGCGGTTATCCCATTGGTTGTTATGTGCTTTCCCCTCCCATGTCATAGGGGTAGAAAACCCCATGCCACAGTCTTTGTCTGGCTTCTTTGCGCCTATCCTCGTTCAGTAAACCCTCTCCTGTTTTTCCACAACGAAGTCCCTCTGCTTTCTTTCCGTCTCCTCCGTGCACCCTCACCACCGGTGGGTCAGGCGAACCCGTGCTGGAGCTTTGCCAACCCTCCCATGCCCTGCGAGCAGCGTCCTTCATCCCCTCCCGTGCGGGCGGGTGCCCGGCGCTTGTGGTCACCTCGCTAGTTGGACAGATAGCACTGCGGCAAAGGACAGATGAGTTCAGAAAATATTATATGCCTTCTATTTGTTTTGTTTTAGGTCAGGGGCTAGAGTTAAAGGTACAAAGCTATGCCATTATTTTCTATGTACAAACACCACTTAGAAAGAAAATCTAAGGAAGAACATAAGACGCAGGAAGGGTAGTATTAAGAAATTTTGTGAGAAACCGAAAGCAGCATGGTGTTATACTGATAGGAAAGGGAGAAAAACATGAGAAATCTGATCAGTTAGTTTTTCTGAGGATATCAGAAACACTTATTTCCTGGAAGAAGAAAAATTATAGTGGAAGACAAATTTTAAGAGAAACCAGAGAAAGCAATTAGTGATTTTTGCAAGTCGCCAAAGCTCCGTAACTCTTGGAGATGCGGCTGGGTATTTGATGTACTCAGGTATTGATTTATTGCTGTGTAATAACAAGAAGTTTTCCTGACCTATGTTGTATGTTAGTATTCACAGCCTGAACCGTTTGCTCAGAGATTGTTATATATGTACATATCTCAAATCAGTCTGATCCCTAGGTGAGGACTGTTGTGGTTCAACCCCAGCAGGCCACTAAGTGTTCAACCACACAGCCACTCGCTCACTTTGCAGGTAATGAAAGCAGTTGCTGGTTTGGCTCCAGTATGGAATGCCAAATCCCATATGACTGCCAAATTGAGAGGCATTTTAACATACATAGCTTATACCATGTGAAGTCTCAAAGAAGTCAAGGTGACTCTTTGTGAGATAAGTGCTGCTAGTGATGAATAAGGTCATCACAGTAAACTGATTATCTACATGTCACTTTAAAAATAATTTGCTTTTTATTAGAAAATAACAAGATCACACCAGCCTCAAAAAATCTGACATTCTTGTTGAAGAAAATGACAGTAATTGGATACCAACTTTTGCTGCAAAGAAGGCATTACTTTAATATTAATTCCATTTTATACAGGTATTAAAAATTTAAACAGTTGATTTTACTGACAGCAACTAAATCAGAAATGGAAAAATACACTACCATAACAGAAATATTCTTCAGTACAATAAAAATCTAAAATAACTGAGCATGGAGAAAAAATACCAAAGTGCTAAATAAAGTGATAAATGAACCATATACAAGAAAAGAAACACATATAAGAAAATAACTTGTTGACAGAGAAGGATTAACTATCTTAATTAAAAAGTACTGGAGTTATTATGTTAAATAGCTTAGATTTTACCTAGCAATTGGAAACCTGGCAGGATTTCTAAAGTACATTTTTCTATTAATAGCAGTTTGTAGAAGTATCAGGAAGAAATGCAGAGAATGCACATTTCAGATCTGCATAATGACATCCATCACATCCCTGTAGGGGTACTAGAAAGAGATGTTTAAGTTGTGTACCAATCTCATTTTGCTGATGACACTTTTCATCAGAAAAGATGAAACAAATGTGACTTTCAAAATTTAATCATGAAGGACAAGGACACTGGATAACAGTAACCACTTTAAATGTCTCAGGAACTTGCACTGTAAATGTGCATGTTATCAACTTGAAGGCAGACCAACATACTTCAAGGCAAACTATCCAGATCATTTTAGCTCTTGAAGTAGGAAGGACACACAGTACTTTAAATGTATTATACAGGTTACAAAAGAAGCATATTCTCAGCATCACATAAATATGAAACAGTCTGAGGTGAAAAAAACCTGTAACTAGAGGCCAGTAGATTGCTTTAGGTGGATAAATAACTCCCAACAGCAAAGCAAATATGCAACATTTCATCAAAGCTACGTTTACGTTAGTAGGCCTGAAAAAAATTTAGTATACAGAACGATGATAAATTGACAACTAATACTGAACAAAAGAAAGTACTTTAAAAATACATTCGAAATTACAGAGTATGGTTTTGCAATTGAAAGATACAAGTGGATTTTCAAGAATGTTAAGCAACATGAGAGAATAATTATAAAGATCTTACTAAGACAATCAAAAATTATTCACTCAGTCAGAAAACCTGATTGTAAAAATGACACCAATACATAGAATAACAGTAATAGCTTAATACTGCAGAAATACATATTGCAATGCACCAATATGTAAGAAGGGTCAAAAAATACATTTGCTTTTCTAGTCTTGCAGCTAAATGGAAAAAGAAAAAAGACTTACAGCTTTATTTTATTAGGGAAAAAAAATTCTTGAATAGAAAATTTTATTGAAGGATATTTCAATTATTTCAAATACTTCCTTATTAGGCCCACACTTTTTGCTGTACAACTATGAAGTCAGGGATGGCTATAAAAGGAGTCATAGACAAAGTGTGTATACACATTAAATTCACATACAGCCATGTCACTATCAATGTGATTTTTGTGCATGTTTTCTTTACTTAGGCATGTTTTTACAGACATTTATTCATCTGCTAGTCAATATGATCACCTCTCCCCACATTAGGTGAATTATTCATGTATGTACAAAATTAAGGACTAAACAGTATCTTCCTGAAATGAAAGGTGTTTATCCCCTCTACCACACCCTTTTGTACAAGTATTCCAGTACTTGAGGAGGGAAACACAGGAGTGGAAGGGACAGCCAAGGTCCCCACAAGGTTCTCCGTTGTGAGACCCCACCTGCACTGCCACATCCAGCTCTGGGGTGCTCAGCACAGGAAGGACATGGACCTGTTGGAATGAGTCCAAAGGAGTGCTATGAAGATGATCAGAGGGATGAAGGACATCTGCTGTGGGGAAATGCTGAGAGAACTGGGGTTGCTCAGCCTGGAAAAGAGAAGGCTCCAGGGTGACTTAATTGCAGCCTTCCAGTATGTGAAGGGAGTCCACAAGAAAGAAAGAGAGGGACTCTTACAAGAGCATATAGTGACAGGAATCAGGGGAATGGATTAAAACTAAAAGAGAGATATTAGATATTAGGAGGAACTAACTTGCTGTGAGGGTGGTGAGGCACTGGAACAGGTTGCCCAAAGAAGCTGTGGATGCCCCATCCCTGAAGGTGTTCAAGGCCAGGCTGGATGGAGCCCTGAGGAACCTGGTCTAGTGAAAGGTGTTCCTGTTCATGGCAGGGGGGTTTGAATTAGATGATATTTAAGGTTCCTCCTAAACCAGGTCATTCTATGATTCTATGATCTTATGATCGTCTCCCATCATTGAGACTGTAAAGAGAACAGTTAGCTCTAGACTGAAGAACAAACTACATATTCATCTAATTCTCCACCTGATCTTTTACAGAAAGGGTTTTGATGTTTCGTTTATAGCTAATTCATACTTAAGCATTGTTATTTCCTTCCATTTAATGATACTGGTATACTGGTCAGAGTAAAATATAATGGGGAAGAGAAATTGGACAGATTGAGCATTTATTACCTTCCTCCTTCTATGGTTCTCAAAAGAAAACTTGTATCTATGACACTTTGGGACTAATACTGCAAACTTGACAGGTTCAGACAAAACTTTCTGATGTCTTTCCTCAAGCTTGAACATTTTTATCTTCATTCCCACTACTACTGAAGATATTGAATACACTGAACAAAACCATCATGCTATTCAAATGAAATTGAAATGACAGGCCAAATGTGTAAAAAACATTAAGTTACTTAAATAAATATAGCTCACTGATTTGCAATATGAAAGTACCAATCCCAGTATATACCTTTAATTCCCTAAGAATATCAAACCACACTCACTCTTTCTGTGAAGACAGAAAACTTGGTCTCTCTAATACATAACTAGAAACCAGGATTTTGCTTCAGAGGATCAAGCTTTTATTTATAACGTTGCAGTATTTTTATTTCCCAGAATAGCTTACATATAGAGTTGTAAAAGGATTTCCATTGGATAGAAATTCTCTCCTCATTCGTCCATGTATAACAGAGGCCAGAACAGACAGAGGTATTTAGGAAAAGAAGAACAGAAGGAGAACAAATACAAAAGTATTTTTTACCTAGTGTATGCTCTCGACTTCTAGAAATCAGCATTTTATCTGGACTATCATTATGCAATTTGCAAAGAATATCTGATAGAAAAGAGTAAAGACTATGAAGCCAGACTCTTCTCAGTGGTACCTGATGGCATGACAAGAAGCTCTGGGTACAAACAGGAAGAGTGGAAATTCTGACAGAAAATACAGTGGGGGTAGTTACACTGTAATTCATTGCAAAGAGCTGTGGATTCTCTGTCCTTTGAATTGTCCAAAACCTAAAACCTAACCGGGCACATTCCTAAGCAACCTGTTCCAGCTAATCCTGTTTTTAGCAGGATGTTTTTCCAGATGCCTTCTAGGGGTGCCTTCCAATCTCAGCAAATCTCTGATTCTGTGATTCACTTAATCAAGGATGAGGATATTTATGATATCCACAAAAATGCCGCACTTCAGAAGTGCATATGGTTGTAAGTGCACTTGGAAAGCAAAGCTTATGTTTCATTTTGGATCTATGCCCAGGAGTAATAGAAGTCTAACCTACACCCCTGAGTACACTTCTCAGAGAGAAATGTACCTGCTAGCGTATCAATGACATTAGCGAAGAGAATACAGTTTGTAAAATAAAAAAAATAGCAGTTTGAAATTGATGTATCATAGTACCTCACCAAAACCATTATTTCTGTGCTGTCACTCAAGTTTAAATGTAAAAAGCCCCAATGCTCTGCTAAAATTATAACTGATTTCCTTTTCACTCACCTATAGAAAAATATTATCAAGCTAAAAATGCCTAGTTCTGTGAAAACCTGGTAATCTGGTTAAAGTAAAAGAACCCCAAACAAGTTAGAATTACATGCAATAGATTTGTAAAATAAAAATTTCAAAGTAGATGGAAATCTAAATAGCTGAAGAAAGGCTAATGATGCATAAACTCCTTATTAGACACTTCAGGTGGCCGATCTGAGTCACAGAGATTTCCTGCTCCTGTTGTACTTTCCTGGTCATTACCAACTGTTATAGCAATGGAAAATTTAATTAAGAACTGTTAGATCATGTATATCTTTCATGTATAAACTGCTGGAATTTTTCATTCTCCTTTTAACAAGGGAGGGACCTACAGAACTGAAAGGCTTATAACTGGGGAGTGTACCTGAGGTTTCAACTCTTATTCCTGTGCTGAAGATGTTCCTTATAGCACTCAAACCCTCAAACTATTTACTGAAGTTACTTTCCTTTGAATTCCTTTGACGGGAACCTTAAAGCAGCGCTTTCCTTGAGGGCACTGCAAAAAAAGTCATAGATTCATAAATAGGCCATTAGTTGTCCCTTAAAAAAAAAAAAAAATTGGTATTTAAATATCCACATGTTATGGAAATGCTTAAAAAGTAGAAATCAGAAAACACATGAAAATACTATTCAGGAATAACTATATCTGGTTTTGCTTATTATTTCCTGTAAAGATTATCAAGACAATATCTGATTTTATAGAATATTCCCAAATTAGGATTAAATTTTTTATACACAGAATGAGAGACAGACTTTTTGTCCTAGACTTCAAAGTCAGACAAGAGAGGTTTTGTTTCTCTTTTAAGTAGCAAGTAAGTGATTTGCTGTTGTATGACTTTTGATCATGTACAAATAGGATTCAGATTTTTTGACTTTCTGTTCTGTTCTTTATACACTCTTATTTCCCTCTGAACCTTTTCTCAGGATGCCTAGAGGCATATTTACATGTAAGTAAATGAAGAGGAAAAAATATTATAAGTTATTAAACACAACTTTATGACACCTTTCAAATAAAGAATCGTAACAACATTAGCACTTCTAATGTAGATAGCATTTCAGAAAACTTACCAATATTAAGAAACTATTCTTAATTAAGAAGTGCATTTTTAATACAATAGACACTATAATTAGCTGTCAGTAGAAAATCCCAAGAAGTTTTTATAATGATGTTATACACAGATGTAGATGAAAAAATGAAATTGTGCATTTAGTCTTATTCATGAACCAACAATTAAAATTAGAATAAATGTCACAAATCAAATTTTAAAAAAGAGTTTGACTGAAACACCTTGGCAACTCCAAGCAGAATAATGATCAATTATATTTCTAGGATCTGTGTAGTGCAATTATAAGATTCCCAGAATTATGTTTAAATGATATATTTGTTTGTTGTACCTCATAGGAAAAAATTGAAAAAAAATTGCATTGCGCTAGCAGAGTTATTCCATATTGAATTATTTTTCCTTTTAAAAGACAATTGAAAATAAGGACAGTCATCCCTCTGGGCAGTTTAAAACACTATGGCATCTGAAATAAGTTAGTGAACATCACTAGAGAAATGGTAAGAAATAAAACGTGCAGATGTTTGGTAATAAAATGGCACGCTGGTTGCTATCAAAATCAAACATCAGTCAAAGAAATAGTCTTGTCAGAATTGTCACAAGAATTGGACAAGGACTAATGAAGATAACACACTTGGATTAAAGGTGAAAAAATGCAGATCTCAAAGGACTTTGTCTATGCAATCAATTTAAAACAATTCAGTAATAGAAGTATTACATTAAAGGGTACTAAAAATAACATTTATCTTCTTTATCCTTGAAACAATAAAAATTATTTGAATAGGAAAGATATAGTATGTAGGCATGTAAAAAAACATTGGAATTAGTAGTGGAAGTTTGTTCTATTATCAATTTGGCTAGTTTTTGAATATTAGCTAGTACATTTCATGATATGGGATAAAGGAAAGAAAACAGAACACAGTATCCAGACACAGAACTTTGCTTTATCAGGACATGAAACAAGAGATTTGATTTAACAGGGTAATTTCTTTCTTAGGAGAGAAACAATTTTCAGGCTAGAATCAAAAAGTTTGATTGTAATCATGGTAAATTAGAAGTAACTTCAGCAGATTATGGCCATTTTCTCTTCCCTACTTTTTATCTGGAAAAGTAATGTATATATACATTCTCACTCCATCCAGAAATTATCACTTTGTAATCAACCAAAACTCAGGTTTATCTACAAAATGGCAAGCAGTCAAACTTTCCTAAAAGAAGGCTTTCATCAAAATCTCTTTGAGAGTGCTTGAGGGCATTCTAATTATTGGTTCATGTCACTTGCTCGTTACAAATGAGACTCTGAACTTTATGGATATCAGGAAGATTGAAGGATAATTCTTACTGCCTTCTTCAACAGGGCTGCAAATAGGACTACCCTAGACCCAGAGGACAGCAGAGCAGCTTTATTGTGGCTTGAGAGGACAGCAGAGCAGCTTTATGGTGGCTTGTGGGAATAACACATCTTAGAATGACTTTTAAATTTTTTAAGTACTTTTTAAATTATGAAAAGCTTTACACCTTCAATATTTAGAGCAAGTTTTTGAAATTTGGCCTGGAGAAAACTGTGAGATAAAAAAATAAAATGCACAACTTTTTCTTCTGAGATTCTCTTTAGGTTTGGGTGACATGAAGTGTGAATTTAATGTCAGTTAGCCTCTTGGTAAAGTTCTGTTTGCATGTTAAGATAACACACCAGGAAAAATATCTGTCAAGACATAGTCTACAAATTATTTGATAATAATTCCAGCTAGTGGCACTGGCTAGTTTTTCTCCAATTCATTTTAATTTTGTTATCAAAGTCCAACTTCTGAAAGCTGAAATGTTGCATTTAAAGATCTTGAAGATTAATAACCTTTTATTTTCAGGTGGTCTGTATGAGAGCCATTGCTTTTACTCAGGAACAGGGATGGGAAAAGAATACATTTCAAATAATTACAAAATAAACATGTATCGATTCTTTTATTTTTTGAAATTATTTTCTTTATTTTTTATTTAGAAAAAAGATGTCATTTCCAAGAAAAAAATGACATGGGAATAAAAATTCTGGTGGGATGGAAAGTTCCTCCTTTACAAGTCAAGATCTGAAAAGCAATAGCTCTTCACATTAACAGTAGAGGAAATCCCCTACACATTAGAGAAATCTGTGTTGCACTAGTATGAAGAAGTTACCTAACAATTTTTTTCACTCGTGTATCTGAAAAAAAATCTGATCAGTTATAATATTTTACCTTAAATACTTGATCTGTTATGAAAAAAAAGTTTTGGTATTGAGTTAACTAAATAATGAATTAACTAAATAGTCAGTGCTGGCAAAAATGTTGCTTGGTGTTGCAATATAAATAATGATATAATATCCCATATAATGTCACAAATCCATTTGCAGTTATAATCTAATTTTATATATCCAGCTGTTTTTCTACTTTCTATCATCTTCATCACCAAATTAGAACCAATGTCTTCCTGGTGGCAACCAGGCAACCGAGGACTGTGTTCTGGAGAGATTTCTTTATAATGCAGAGGCCACAAAAGACATCTCAGGTAACATGTGATGTTCCCATGCATTATTTCTTTTTCTCCCTTCCTGTGACCTGCAGCAAGAGGAAAGGATGAAAGAGTAAGGAAAAAAACCTTTAACCAAACACCTCCCACACTGGAAGATGAGGTACTGGAAGAAATTACATCATAGGCAATGCTACGAAAGCTGTACAGAATAAGAATCAGCTTTTCTGTCCCTACACATTTTCTTGAACATCTCTACTTAGCTACATCCAGCGATGATAGAATCCTAGAATATGCTGAATTGGAAAGGGCCCACAAGGATCATCAAGTCCAACTTCTGGCCCTGATTAGGTGGGCATCATATGCTGACTATATCAGGAAGCAAAAATCCTTCTAGAGTTTGTATTTCACAAAGCTGTTTTTCAAATTCAAATGTAGTATTGGTTGCATAATGGAGAATTGTATAATATGGCATTAGCACTGACTACCATTTGAGAGTTGCAAAGGTAGTAGCAGTGTAATTCCACTTGCAAGAACTCTTTCTTCAGGGATTGCTGAAACTCTACTGAATTCAGGCTTTTGAGAAGAGAATGTGGCTTTTCAACAGAACATGTCAAATGTCCTATGTTTCAGTTACTTTGTTTTCTCTGTGAAGAGCAACCTTTAGAGTCGCACAGTACTAACTGAAAAAGTATATATACCCTTGACAAAAATTTGTCATAAAATCCACTAGAACCCCAAAACAAAAACCCAGCTTGTCTTCCAGCTGACAACTGCAGTTTAATGCAAAGATGAAATCAGGTATTTCTGGTGACTGCCAATACAGTGTATACATTTGTGTACAGCACTATGGTGTTAGACATATGTCCCTAACTGAGGTCAAGTAGTGTCTACTTTTCATGACAAATGTTCTGTAAGAACCCATAGAGTGTAAGTACTACATGTTCTTTCTAATTTTACTAGAATTGTTGTTGGTTTTGTATCCATCCCTTTCTAGACTTGTTAGCCTTTCTTCATCACCCACATTTTTGTGCAGTATTCTGCCCTGTGTGGTCTGAGTTTGCAAAGGTTTTGGTCAAGGCTGTGCCACCTCATTACCCACTTGAGATTTTTTCGGTTTCAAACTGTTTGCAAGACAACGGACTCTGCTGTAGCTCTGCAACAACACCAGACTGTGCACCAAGTTTGACATTATTCTGTATGCATCAGACCTGCAGAATATGTGCAGATCCATTGGGAACACTCATCACCTAAAGCAACCCCTTCTCACAGAGATAAATGAGTGCCTTCTGTTTGCTCTGTGTTACTCTTGAAAAGTCCTTTCCATCGAAATCACCTCTTACACAAAATATAACTATGATATAATCCTAAAGATCTGGATTCCACCTTTTTTCTTTTTTACACTAGAAGGATAAAGCTGCAGCCTATCTATATTCTTGACAGACAGCTACTGTCAAATCACCTGCAAAACCAAGAGAGTTCATTAAAGAGAGCACATTTTTCACAAAGATGTCTTTGGCCCCAGTGAAAATACAAAACAAAGACTGCAGAATAAAAGGACATAGGAAAATAAAGTCTGTTGAGGAATAGGCTCAGACAAGGGAGAGACACAGAGTTGGAGGATAACAAAAGGAGTTCATCAAGTAAACATTCTAAACCAGTGAAATTAGTCAAGACAGTTCTTCAAGCTTAAATCATATGGCAGAGTTAATGAGAGGAAAAGCTAAAAAACCCCAGCTCTAAAACCAGATCTCAGGTATTTTGCGTATGTGGCAATAATATAGAAATGACTAAAAAATTGTTTGCAGTATCCATTTGTTTTGAGAATGTAAACCAGATTTTACTTCAAAAGCAGTTTCATAATAATGACGTTTCACATGGAAGAGATAAAGCAAAATTAGAGAGGAAATTCAGTACTGAAATATTTCTTTGGTTTTATTCCAGCTGATGTCTTTGCTTCCTGGATGCCTGCTTTTCTTTTTTATTTTTTTTCCACTCTAGCAGACCTTTACCCTATTTGTCTTACCTTTTAAGACCAAAGTTACTGTACCTTTCATTCACTGATTGATATTTGCAAGCCAGCAGGTGCTAATGGTGCAGAAATGTGCATATGAGCTTGAGAGAACATTGTTGAATCACAGCATGAAGCCACAGATAATATGGATATATACACTAGTTTTACTGACACAGACTTTGAACTGTCATAGATTTGGATAACAGTTGGTCAAATATTTCATTTCAAGGAAATTATTTTTTGTGTGTGCCAAAAGAAAATATGATGTTAATCCAGTGAGACTTGGGCCCCACGCTGCTTCAAATAAGATTAAAGGGATTGCCTACCAGGGTGAAGTTCTATTAAGTTTATAAATATTCATTGCTATATTGAAAAGTTTAAAGCAGACTGAATTTCAGTTAATTGCTCACAGAAAGTAATCTTCTTATTTAAAAGAATACTGTTAATTAGATTTTCAAGAAAAAAAGACTGGGAAGCCAAGATTTTTGTACGAAGAGAGGGCTTCAGGCAGCTGAGTTTTAACAGAAGTGATCAGATCTGTTATGAGGGTAAAATTAGTTACTAGTTTGGTATGAAGATACTTTCCAGTTACAAAATAGTATCAATATTTTTTTAAAGGATTCATTGCAAGTGAATTTACTCAACCAGTCAGAAGTTCCTGAGTATTGGTTGATTCACAGAATCCCTGGCCATATCAGACAAAAGTAAATTAGTTAAAAGACTTGAGCTATGTCATGCAAAAACACAGACTAGAGGTGTCAGAGTAGCAAAATGATCTGTATCAGAGGGGCTACAATAAAAACAAAGCAAAACAAAACACACCTCTGCCCTCCAAAAAACCACCTCCCCAGTATCAGTAGACAGCACAGCTCACACCAGTACTGTAATGAAGAGAGTGGCTACAAAATGTTGTCAATACTGAAGGAATTACTTGACAACAAAAGTGTAAACGATGTCGACAAAGCAGCGTTTTCCTTACAATGTCTTGGAAGTGCACAACTTTATCTGGATTTCCAGGAACAGCATTAACAAGGCATACTGTTGAAATTCAGCAAAACACAGGAAAATACCAGTGGTGATGAAAAGTACACTCAGGGAGCTTAAGGTTGGAAGCTACAATTTGTCTCCTAGTCGGTTTATCACAGGCTGCAATAATTGAACAGTTGTCCATTACAAAAAAAAACACCAAAAAATCCCCCCAAAACAAACAAACAAAACACCCCAAACAAACAAACAAAAAACCCTAAAAAAGCCAAAAAAAAAAAAAGGGGAGGCTGGATTTGGCTAGGGGCTCATCTACACGGGGAAATAAATGGGAAATTAACTAAAATGTAAAATGAGAGGCCACTAACTTGTCTCAGTAACTCTCCAGAAGAGCACTCCTTTGCTGTAAGAGTGCTGTTGTGAAATGGATTTTATCATGCTTTGGAAACATATTAAGATACAATGTATTGAAGTTTTGTCCAGGACATTTTCTTTGCCAAACAGGCACTGTAAGAATGGCAACAGTGAAGTAATTAAATTCCTCCTTCTCATTAATTTCCACATGTAGATGGTTTCAAAATAACATCTAGTTAAAATTTGTCACACAGGCTATGTTGGTAGAGAGAATCCACTTTGATTATTTACACCAAAGGTTAATCGTCCTTTTAATAAGGATGTTTCTTTTCACACATAGAATATATACAACCTTGGCTTCCAGTCTTTAGTTCTTTTTCTCTTCTTTTCAACTATTCAAATAAGGGGGCCTTTTGTAGTCTATTATGAATATAGCAAATTAAAAGAATTTTTAAAGTCAGTGGAAAAAACTATTATTAAGCTCAGAGGATTTGAAACTGCTCCAGAAAACCCTAAAAAGTTTTCTTACTGTTTTTCATTCCTTTATGAAGTTTGTTTTCCAGTCTGCTGAATAATGAATATTTTGTTCAACATTGAGGGAAAAGGCACAAAATAAAACTGATTTGTTCTGAGGGGTAGTGCATAACTACTTCTAGGTTGTTATTAGAGTAGGAGCGAACCCAGGAGATGAATCTGTAATTACATGGATCCAGTTGTTTTGATATTTCTCACAGCTAACAGAGTTCTAGATCTTAAGTAGGGCAGATGTCTGCCTCAATACGAAGTTGTGGTTTAACCCCAGCCAGCTGCCAAGCCCCACACAGCTGTTTGCTCACTTCTCCACTAGCAGAATCAGCAAGAGAATCAAAAGGGTAAAAGCAAGAAAACTCATGAGTTGAAATAAAGACAGTTTAATAGAGAAAGTAAAAGTCACTTAAATAAGCAAAACAAACCAAGGAATTCATTCACCACTTCCCATAGGCAGGCAGGTGTTCAGCCATCTCCAGGACAGCAGATCCCCATCCCATGTAATGGTGACTTGGGACGACAAACGCCTTCATTTAAGATGTCCCCCTCTTGCTTCTTCTTCCCCACTCTCTGTATACAGAGTGTGATGTCACATGGTCTGGAATATCCCTTTGGTCAGTTTGGGTCACCTGTCCTGGATGTGTCTCCTCCCAACCTCCCAGGCGCCCCCAGATTCCTCACCAGCATGATGATACAAAAAGCAGAGAAGGCCTTGGCTCTGTGTAAGCACTGCTCAGCAATAACAAAAATATCTTTATATTATCAACCCTGTGTTCAGCACAAATACAAAACACAGCCTCATACCAGCCACTGTGAAGAAAATTAACTCTACCCCAGACAAAACCAGCACACAAGGTGTAGCATTCCACTGTGGAGAACTGTGGGGAGTTCTTTTCAAGCAGATATTCTAGGATGAAATGAAGCCGAATGGGGCAAATATTATATCTGAGAATAATTTACTGGTAAGGAAAAGTAGGTTGCCCTAGTAAAGAAGAACAGAAACAACAGAAAAGGACGAAGGAGAAGAAAAAAATAATGGGGGGAGAGAGAGAGGAGAGAGACAGAAAAAGCAGGCCCAACCACCAGAACTTTGGAGTGCTGTGGATGTCCAGGCGGCGAGGAATGTGTGTACCCTGCCTGCCAGGGAGCCTGTGCAGCTCCTGGAGAGGCACAGCTCCCCAGGCACAGCTCCTGCAGCGACGGGTGGCCACACACACGGGGAGCGGGCGCTCGGGCAGGAGGTGCAGGGCCCTGGACAAGGCCATGGTGGGCTGGATTGGCGAAGCAGGGTGGAAAGCAGGTGGTTCAGGCAGGAATGAGGTAGGCAGGGACGAAAGCAGGTAGGACATCAGACAGGAGCACAGGGAGGCAGGACAGGCAACAGCTGGAGCAGGTGTGGGAGACAAAGCGGTAGGGCAGGACACAGGCTAGGCACAAGGCTCAGAGGTGGTCAGGGAAGCAAAGTCAGCAGGTGTCTGGCCAAGTGTTCAGCAGTGTTCAGCAAGAGGGAGAGAGAGCGAGGGCAGGCCTCACAGTTTGTGATGCAGTTATTTTATACCCCTCGGCTCTTCCCAGTGTCTGCTCGCTTGCAGGAGACCATCAGCCAGCCAAACGTTCCACTGCAGTCCATTTGTGGAGACCTTTTGCCACCTGACTGGAGAACCTTTCTAGAGGCCACAGTGTCCTTGGCAGTCTCCTCCTCCTCCTCACAGATACTGACTGCCTATTCCCTGTGAGACATGAAATGGCTGTCAGACAAAGTCCCCCCAGAGACAGAGCTTTTCTCCATCTTCTCCTAGCTGCCTCATGCACATGGCTTGTAGGCAGCCCCCTCCACGTACCTCTGGTAATCTTCAAACAATGTTGAAAAAAAAATCAAAATTAAATTTGTTCCTCAACAAGTAAAGGCAAATTGTTGTGTTAAAGTTTGTTATACTTGGATATCTATTATGTTGGAAACAAGTTTTGCATAGTTCTGAAAGCATTGTTTCCTAAATCAAGTTCCCTGAGAGTCTGACTTTAGAAGAAGCAAAGAAGAAGTCAATTCTCTAGAAAAACAATATGATAATATTATATAATCCCAGTAATTTATATTTCCCTAACAATTATGTAACTAAATTGCAATGAGATATGCCCTTGTTCTTTGAACTTGTTTAGAAGAGCAGTAATAAAACTTAATAAAATAAACTTTAATAATTTTAAAGATTCTCAGCCAAAAATACAAACCCTAAATCAGAAAGGTGAAATAAAAAAAACCCTCTACATTTTGTTGAGATAGCTGTTCTTGTAAAATCAAAGATTTTATATGCATATTTGTAACTTTTCCTTTTAAAATGCAAAAAAGCCTTCTTCTTTCCAGAATCATAAATTATACAGAAAAAACACCCTTAAGATGCTGCCATCTTAGTCCTTTTTCAATCTTGCCTGTGTCTAGAGAATAAATGTGCTGATTCTGCTGTCATAAAATAATTATAAACTATGACTCACAAAGACAGCTTTATACTTTGACCTATGGCATATAAAATGTTTTCTAAAATTGTAATTGTTGATCTTAAGTTGCAAAAAAATGCCTATCTAACAATTTCTAACTCTTTATAGGTACCAGGAAATCATGGTGCAAATCAGACATTAATATATCTCATGGAAATCTCTGTGGAAGTCTATTCACGGTTCTGAAGAGGACAAGAAAAATATTTCTGTGTGTATCTACATTAGCTTTTTTTGTATTTCCTCTGGTGAATAAGTGTAATTATTCACAAATATTGCTCCAGAAATAAAACTGTTTTTATTTTCTTAGATTTTGATTTCATTCCATCTTGAAATTATGTAAATCTCACAGCCTTCAAACACACTTTCAATGTGCTAGTTTTGTGCTGGTAGATAATCTCACAGGTTTCAAAGCCTCTTCATGAAGATATATATGAAATGTTTGTGATATTTGCAAACATTGATAACAATTTAAAACACTTCTAGAAAATAATAAATTTTTAAATTACAGTTTTATTTTAGATTTTTTTCTTTTTCTACAGCTGGTTCTTTTTTTTTCATAAACATTGGAGTTGTTTCAAATGACGCCCTTTCTGCATTTATTTTTTCTTGTATATACAGTCTCCTAGCAAATAGGCATTGATCAGGAAAACTTCAGACACCTACACTTTATAAAAGTATTTCAGACAATTTTGATTTCTTACTTCTCAATCTATTTAGCATGCTAGTTTGGGAAGTATCACGCTGATAATGTTCTTGAAGTCAACACTGAATAATAAAGATTCCTTTTTCACATAAATAATCAGTCTTTCCAGCTTAATGTGAGATTTCAAACTTACTGCAACCCAGGCTTGATTGATGCACGTGTAATTGTAAGTCTTTTTGGTGTAACCTTCTTACGCCTGAAAATCAACTTTTACAAAACTCAACTATTTATATGGTAATATAATCCTATGGCACACAAACCCCAACCCTTTTTACTTAATCTATGTAATTATGGATCATTTAAAGGAAAAGCTTGCAGTCAGCTTGAAGTTTGAGAGAAGGGCTTATGAGTCTGAAATATTATCTTTTTTTTCCCACTGATATATAACTGGGTTCATAATAATTCTCATTCATGACAAAGCTCTGAAAAAATGTAAGTATTTGCTAATAAAATAACACATTTCTTTTCAAATGGAATCAAAAGAGATGGTCTGGGATGTTCTTTACAACTAGCACTGGTGGTATAAATCTCTGTGAAAGAATGATCATGCTAACCCCTGGGTACAGATGTGTTAAGAACCTTCAACTGCAGAGATACATTAAATCTTTTATCATCAATAAATATTGCGCATTAATGAGTTTAAGTTCTGGGAAATTTAAAATTAATTATTTAGGAACATCAAGCATATTTGTGTTTAAGTATATATAACAGTCCTTACCTTAAGAAAGAGAAGCTCTTTGTGACCTTTCAGCAGATTTTACACAAACTGACCAAATGTGTACTTTAAACAGATTTTTTCTGATTAAATAATTATCTCAAACACATTTGTATTAGAGTTCTTACTCCTGCTTTGCTTAGCTTAGGTTGTGTGACATTTCTGCCTTATATATAAAGTGGAAAAAACTGGCAAACTGATCTTGAAGTTGTATGTGCTCCAATCACTAATCTTAGAGTTGGAAGCAAAATCAGTGTTTTCCTGGCTCTTTTGAATTAACACAATACTTTTTATTCAAAGTGGATTACTATTCACTTGGCAGAAAAAAAAACACATACCTGGATACTGACAAAACAACAGACTATTTTTTGGGCCAAATTTCTGACATTAATTTCTTTCAAATGTTAACAATGAGAAATAAACTGCACACTACAATGAAGCTAAATGTACTGCCAATTTCTTTTTACTTAAAGGTTATAGAAATGGAATATAATTTTCTCTGTAAGGAGAAATTGGGTGGAATTAATATAGGCTTTGAAGAGAAGCGACGTCTGAAGTAAGAATTAACTGCTGCACATTCTGCATCTTTCAGGTAAGGACATTACATAAGCAGAAAAAACACCATCTGTTTGCAGCCAGAAACAATTTCTGACAGTAGATGTCATGAAAACTGGAAAAGTAACTGAACATATCCCCAAGGAGTATCATGTATCTGAAATAATTAATAAAATGGGATGCGTGCACTTTGCTGAAGTACTAAGTATTGAAAACTTCTTTTGGAGTCATTGATAAATGTAGCTCTCAGAATTCCTGAAAATAAGATTGATTAAAAAATTAATTAAAATTATGCTAGATTATCATATAAAAATAGCAGTTTTATTTTATCCTGAAACTTTTGTGTATTACTTGGCAGTGGTCAATGATGCAATTTGTTCTTGAATCATCATTTAGAATTTTTATTATACACTTACAAGAGACTGTATCAATAATCTATAAAAGTCAATAGAAAAAAGTTTGGTCTAGGAGGTAAACATTAAAACAGGGTTTATTACAGATAGCAAGGAATGACATATAATTCTCAGTTTAAAAGGCAAGGAAAAGTCTGCTTCATACATAAAAAGAAAAAATAAAGATGGTAATCTATTTTTCAATACATTATTACTTTTTTTTAAATTTCCTGTATTTTTTTAAGCTACGCACAATTGTAGTGTACATGATCATCTAAATATAGAAGATCTGTCATTAAAAAAACATTTAAAATGAAATAAGTATGAAACAAAATGTTTTGATATCTGATGTCTTAGAAAATAACTGCAACTTAACTTCTATTTTTCCATATTTACAATCAAAAAATTCAGGGATGGATATTTAAGTTTAATAAACTCCTAAAACTACTTTCAGCAAGGTTTTGAACTTGACATGAAAATCCTTGGAAAATTGGGAAATGATGCAATTTGTTTATATTTTGGATAAAAGAATAGAGTTACATAGAACTTCTTTTTCCCACCTCTAGCAGGGAAAAGGAAAAGAAAATCTTTAGCTGCAGACCCAGATAGTTCAAGATACCCAACAGGAAACAGCAGCAATAGTGAAACTGAAATTGATAGACTTTATAAAACATGCAGTACGGGCCGACCACCATCTTTTTGACTGGTTCTACTTTAAGGTATCTTGAGAGATTTTTTTCTGCACGTTTCTGCATGTGTAACAAATGCAAAATCCCGAGGTCAGAAATGAATATCACATCAGTTTATCAGATTAAAATATGACACAAATTTAGCAGTGCTGCCCAAAGAATATACAGTGAGTACAATTTTAATGGTGTTTTCCATGAATTAGGAAGAAAAATTTTCCTTCTTTAAAATGTCCAATGCTCATTAAAATTTTACCTGGATTATAAAAGTGCTGAATGATGTTCAAGTGCTGCAATGT